>FLMG01003874.1:54647-101966 GCA_900088475.1 Hyphochytrium catenoides
GTATAGAAGAGTCCTGGCTTATTGGATGCGGCACCAATAGGTGAAGATCCCCCGTTCTGCTTAAGGATGGGTTCTGGCGTGTCTCTCTTTCGACATGGCAAAGTCACGCCAAGCCCAACACAGAGGGAGCGAAGGGTAAGGAGACAATCTGTCCAATCTCTAGGTGGCCTGCATCCAGATGGAGGGCGACGGTCGATGTCTGTTAACAAGCGGGCAGCTCAAAGAAGATCTTCAACGACCTGGAAGGCCCCTCCTAACATCACGAAAATAAGGAGGGAGAGTAATGCCTTCCAGTCAGATCCTCTGTTGCTGGAGCTTCGGCTCTGTCTAGATGATCCCATGGGCCAGAAGCATCTTGGAAACTTTGCGAAGAAGATAGGGAAGGGTTCGACGGAAGCCCTATTCTGCTGGGTGGACATTCAGGAGTACAGATCTATCCCAAAGAGTGACTATCGCCGGCATTTTGCTGTCTATATCTTCGAAAAGTATGTGAAGGATAATGCCAAGATGAAGGTCCAGAGTGTTACACCGGAGCTGATCAAGGAAGTGAAGGTTAGTGAAGACAAAATTGGTAGTTTATGCAAGCTGCATCTAAGAACACGTATTTCTCTGTCGCGCAACTATATACAGGATAAAATAGAAGCGGCTAAAGAAGATCCCAAGAGCTTAGAGGACTCACTTTTCGAGAATGTACAACTCAACTGTCTCACTGAGATCAAAAGGACCACTTATATGGAGTTCAAGGCGTCGGAAGACTATGACAAGTATCAGAAAGAGATGAAAGATACTTATAACAAGGTGGTTGTTGATGACTTCGAGTACATGGATATCCTTGGCTTGGGCGGCTACGCCCGTGTCTTCCATGTCAGAAAGATCAGCACTGGTAGACACTACGGTAAGAGATTCCTCGATTGAGAGTTGCTCATTCTGCTCATGACTCTGATATCAAATGTTTTAGCCATGAAAGTTCAGCTCAAGAGCAAGATAGTTGAGGAGAACATCAACTATCCAGAGAACATGGTCTCAGAAAGAAAGCTGCTTGCCATGTGCCACCACCCTTATCTCATAGATCTCTTTTACGCGTTCCAAACGGACAAATATATCATCATGGTCTTAGAACTCATGCAAGCTGGAGATTTGGCCGGTGAGGTCAGCCAAGAGGTAGAACGGACTCTCTATGGACTCAGCGAAGAGAGGACTCAGCTTTACATAGCGGAGATAGCAATGGTACTGAGCCACCTCCACAATATGGGCATTATTTACCGGGATTTGAAGCCCTGCAACGTTCTTCTAGGCGGGGATGGCCACATAAAGCTAGCTGATATGGGTTTTGCGAAGCGGACCACAGCCATTAGTGAAGAGATATATGACCCTTGGTCATACCCTAATATCCCCTCCTCTTCCAAAAAGCTTTTGGTGATGGAAACGAAACCTCGGAGCTCGATTGCCTCATTAGTGCCACAAATGCCATCAGACGGCAGCGGACCAACTCTTGAAGGGCCATCGCAACCAAGGGATTCTATAACAGGAGAAAATGCTAACGAAGGCGCTAACAACTTAGGTGCTACCGGTCAGGTCTCTCCTGGCACTTCTACCACTCCGACAACACCCAAACCCTTAGTACGTGCCAAAAGCACCGTAGGGACCCGCGGCTACCTGGCGCCGGAGATTATCAAAGGGCGTCTGCACTCTCGCTCAAAAAGAAAGCCCTATACTGAGGCCGTAGATTTCTGGGCACTCGGAGTTTCTTGCTACGAGCTGCTCACTGGAACAATGCCCTTTCATAACCTGGAAATCAGTCAGGTCTTCGATGCTCAGGATGGCAAGGGCAAGAATAACCTGAAAGATGCAGTAAATCATGCTATAAAACAAATGAGCCAAGAGATCCAGTTTCCGGCGAATATCTCTCCCACTGCGCAGGATTTTATACGATGTCTCCTCCACGTTGATCCGGAGAAGAGGTTGGGCTTTGATGGTATCAGGAAGCACCCCTTTATGGCAAACTTAGACTGGGACAAGCTGGCGATGCGCCATGTGGTAGCCACGACAAAGCCTAGAGTGAAGAACCTTCCAGAGAAGCCAAAATACAGCTCCTTCCAGGCTGCAATGTCTGCCTTTGACTCCATTGATAAAAAAATTGGTAAGGCTTTCTGTGTGTAAGAGTATATAAGAACTGAGAACTATCACTTAGCTGACTTCTCATCCTATATTAGACTGGAACGCTGAATTCAACCCTGAACATCAGCACTACTTCCTGGAGTGGGACTTTGTTTCGCCGCAAACCCTAAAGATTGAGCTTGGCATAGCGGTACAGCTGGACGCTTCGAATGTGCCATACAAGATCTGTCAGTTAACAGGGGAGACTCCTATCGATGACTAGAGCTTCCAGGAAATGAACTACTAGACGCAGGTCAGGGCAAGGTTGATTTGTAAAGTAGCCCCACCTATTCACTCCACCATCCCGGAGAGTGAGATCTTCAGACTAATGCCTAGCGGGCCCAAACCGTTGGCACCAATAGTAAACGTTCTTGCCAATATGCTTTCAAGGATCATGTAGAGAGCAGTTACAGACTTAGCATAGCTTTAGCTCTAACGCGTTCTAGGTATTCTTGTACGGCAGGATCCGCCTTGCTATCACTTAAGTGCGCAAACAATGTACATGCATTGGTAGATTAGGTAGTGGGATAGGTCTATACACAGGATCTGGGTGCATGCGACGGCTAGTTCGCGTGCAATAGATAACAAAGAAAAGCCGATCTCTCGGAGAGATAGGGATTGTGCAATTCACCTGAATCTAGGCGCGATTTTATGGTGCTCAGGATGCAAGCGTAAACAAAAGACTTGGACCATGCTGTACTTCACAACCGCGGTTGTGCCGTGCTTGAACCAAAATTGCCAAGGGACGGTGGCACAGGAGGCTGTTCGTATAGGAATCTTGCTTCCCGCTTCCTGGAGTTAAGATTGAGGCTTAGCTGATGGGACACTGGGTCCTCCGGCTGAGTCAGGCGAGAAGGCCATGACTGGAGTCTATGTAGTAGATGAGGTAGACTCCCGTTTCCTTTCTTGGTAAGCCTGAGCAATGACCTGGAGCCGCTTTCCCAGAGTGGAAATGTCAGCATATTCCTCTAAACTTCTCGAACATTTGTAGAGCAAAAGCTCTAACTTCTGTGCATTCCTGGGGATAGTGAGCAATGATCTGGCGTTGAGTTTGGGATGGCACTGCCTCATAATCCTGACAATGTGCCCAAGCACTCGTCGCCTTATCAACTGTACTGGCCCAAGTTGAGTTCGTCGAATTGCCGTATGAGGAGCCTGTCTGAGCGTAAAGGGCTTGTTGAACTTGGTGGGGCAACACATGTTACTTCTTGTTGTTCTTTTGCTTCTCTCGGCCGCTACCAAAGACTCCGTCGGCTGGTTCGGCGCCGCGTTGGTCACCGCTATTGCTATTATGGCAAATTAAAGAGTGGAGTCGATAAACGTGCGTTGGGAGGGGGAGGAGAGATGGCTCATGGGACCTCCACCTCTGTCTCTATATTGATCGTCCTCATAGCTGTCTCTTCCATCAACTTAGTGACAGTGTCGCCCGATGTAACTATCCTAGGAGGAGTCTGGTGTAACAGGCCACTGTTGTGATAAGCATGTTTGAGGATCTTTTGACCAGTTTGACAGAATAACATCTTTGCAACGCCAGCGGTCGGTTCTTCCGTCCCATCACCCTCCTCTCCCCTCTTTCTCCTTTCTCCTCTCTATGTCTCCTTTTCACTCTTTGCCCGCTTCCTCCCGGCCCCTTCCCGCTTAGATTTGCCAGCCTTATAGGTTGCTTCTGCACAGCTCACCAGCGGTTGTCATCGTGAGGTTAGAGGTTACTGTGAGAGAGACAGGATTGAGAGACTGGAAAGCAAGCTCTTCGCCTTCTTCCCGGAAGAAGGTCTGGAGCAGGGAGGTACAGGTACCATTGGAGGCTAGAGCAAGAGTCCTCTCGTCAGGTCTCATCACAGTCCAGCCGATCCTTGATCTCTGTGCCTTCAGAACATCAATCAACGGTGAAACACCTCACAGAACTGAAACTGGAAGTTTAACGCCAACTGGTGCGTGGGGGCACCGCCGCCACCTGGGGGTGGGCTGATTGATCCATAACATACTAACAGTTTCTACAGATCCGTATAGACATTGGAAGAGTTCGAACCGTACCCTTTCGCGCCAACCAAAACTCCGCTGATTGGCGTTTTCGAGAGGCGGCCAAAGCAGCTCTCTGGCATTCCATTTGATAGTAACTGAGGCGGAGTATCTAGGGGGAGCGCGGCCTTGTGTGACCGAGGCCACTCACTTTGACTGCTCGACGCTATTCAACTGCCCGTCCCTTCCGCTTCGCCTGTGAGGGCGACGTCCTTTGATACAATGCTTCCCCCTTGTTTGTCTGCTTCCCTTCTCTCCGATGTCATTTATTTAGAACCAACCTAAACGATTTAGAACTAGCAAAGAGCCTCTAGGATGTGGGCTGTCGAACCTACAACCTTTCTGTTCTAAACTATGACGCGGACAATAGTAAACAAGGAGTTTTTGCCCCTCTTTCTTTATTTAGACCGGCGTCTCTAATCGCGTATTGAGGCCTTTTGTTCATAGAATGTTGGTGTTATCAGACATTCCTGTCGTTGGCCTTGCATTAAACCGCAAGAAAAAGAGGACAAGCGGCTCCTCAAGCTGTCCGTGAGTTGCGATGGTTGTTCCGCTCTAACAAGGCAGGTAATAAGGTGTAAACCCCAACGGAACCCTGTGGCCTCTCCACTCTCCACAGCCAGAGACCATCCGTGAAGCTAAGGTAGCTTGCTTTGGATGACTCACAACTTGGAAGTACACCAAAGGATCAGTTGTGAGGTTCTGAGTGTGATCAGCATACTATCGGGGACACCAGCTCCGCTGCTGCTACAGTATCATGCATACGCAGGACTTTCAGATTCCGTTGAGCGGCATAGAGGCAGCACCTGGCCAGTTGCCTCTACAGACTGCTGGAACATCAGGGTTATGCTTGCCTTGACAAAAGGTCGGAAGCTGAGAGTGATATTGAGAAGAACAGCTTTGCCAACGTGACAGAAGAGCAACAACGTATAGCTTCTTCTTTCTGAGTGATGAGCTTGGTTATTCTCCTTGTCTCGAAATGTATCCTGTACCCCTTTGCGTTGTTGTTGAGAGTGGCCTAGTGTCGGTCTTCTAGAAAACAGGCCGAGACTACGCTATGGATAGGGCGCTTGTTGCCAAGTTCGCTCGCATTTCTGACTGTTGGGCTACCCTTTCCTACTTTTGGGTCCTCTAGGCCAGGGAGGTTTTCTGAGGCCGTTTGCATTTATAGTTGCGGTCCATAGTTAGGCGTTCACTCCTTCTAAGCGGGGGCTAGGAATAGTCGAGGGTGGCTAGTCTATCGTTTCGACGCTCTAACAGTACGAGGAGAGTGAGCTGAGTGAGGCAGGGCCCATAAGGTAATGGTTTCACAGCATCTTGACAAAGCAGTGTAGTCAATGGCGAAAGTCATCAAGTCTCCAGGCAGCATAACCCTCTTTGCATTGGGAAGAGGAAACCTTATCAATAATGTAGTAGGCATAACGGAAGTCTAGTCGGACAAGGGTGGTCATGGAGGCGACCCCAAGGAGACAATCATGGGGGCATGTGTTGGGCAAATACTCACTTTGTATGGTAGTACACGACCTGCTCAATGCAACCCACAATCCTTTCTATGTGGTCTGAGCATTGGACAGACTATCTCTATTATTGAAAGCTTCAGGGTCACATTCCCAGTCCACTATGTGAAGCCATGACCTGCGCCTAAGTGTCGCCGATACGTTTGGCCTCTCACGCCATACGCCTGCTGTCCGACGGCTTGGTTACTCTTAAGTTCTCCCACTTTCACAGATAGAGACTTCAAGGCAACAATCTATCATGGGGACCTGAATCGAGATGTGCACCGGAAGTCCTTCTGTTGGTAGATGTCGATAGGCAAAAATGAACGCCAATATTGTCCTTCTTGCCGTTGTACGCCCATTGTCATCTATCCAGCGTTCAAAACACAGCACTAAGCTAACCATAAGGCTTACGGTTCAGCTGGGCTCTCTCATAGAGGAATTATGTAAGTTGAGAGGAGTCTGAATGAATGAGCCAGGAGCTTAGACGTGTCACCCTTCATCCAGTCATAGTGATCAACCTCAGAAGGCGAAGCTGCGTGGCGAGAATGGGCACTGTCATATCCTTCAGTATCGAACGACGTTACCATAATAAACATTTCATTGAGGCTCGATCCTAAGTTCTAACAGCTCATCCCTTTGATTGCTTCATCAGCCACTGGATGACCTGGGTTTGGACAAGGCCTGTTAGGGAGTGTTCTTAAGGTAAAGGAGCTGCAAATAACTCTTACCTGATCGATGTTCACCACTCGTAAAGCTGAGATGGGGATAACCAACCAGGGATTATCAACAACGTAGTCCAGATTGAGCTCCCGAATGAGCTCTGGTTCAGACACATGAGGCTCTAAGTCTATTTTGTTAGCCAACACCAGCAATGGTGTCGTGGCTAGCGCTCGATCTTCAAGCAGCCTGTGTAGCTCCTTTCTAGCCAACGGCAACTGATCATGAGCATTGGCATCCACGACGAACATAATGACGTCGCATCCTCTGGCATATCGGCCCCATTCTGTCCGGTATTGCGCTTGGCCTCCAATATCCCAACACTTCATCTGCACTTTCCCTGCGTAAAATTAAGCTCTGTAAGGAGTTCCTTGGCGCGGACTATGCTTTGACACATGGGTACCTTTCTTAACAAGTTTGACATTGAGTCCAATTGTGGGGCACGTTTCCACCGGATGACCCATGGCCATAACGTTCAGTAGGGTGGTTTTCCCGCTATTCTCCAGACCAACAATAACCACTTCGAGCTTCTTTGTATAAAAAGTAGTGAGGAGCTTCTGCAACACCGCACCCATCTTCGTATTGAGGCTGCGCGGCAGATAACCAAGACTAAAACCTGTGGATGTTGCCGACCAAGATGGGGTTAGATATAGGTTTGTCCAGACTCTTCTCAAGCTAGCTACCTACGGGAAAGCGATCTTGGGCAGATGCTACAGCAAGCAACTGAGAAACAAGCAACCAATCCCCCTCCAAAGTGCAGACAATGTCTTTGAGTACCTTCCAAGTCAGTCACGAAGGGAAGATATCGATAAAGTGGTAGACGTCAGTCCGTCCTCGTGCCGATAAGGTGCCGCTCGACAGTTATTGCGTGTTTCTCCGATAAACAACTTTCGAGGGAGCTCATTTCGGGAGTGCTCGGAAATTTTTGTTCATAGCATGAAAGAAGGGAAATGTCGCCAACTGGTCTCCTCTGTTTCTGTACTCTGGCGCGGGACATCGCCTCTTTCTTTCCCTTGGTCCTCTGTCGAAAATCCGAGCAAAGTTCTTAGCCAAACCATTTCACGCCGAAACCGGACTTGCTTGGTATATGAAAGACCTTGCGAGCCCACAAACCTTGATTAAAAACTCCGGAATGACTTGTAGCACAATATGAGACTGATGCTACTCAATCAAGGATCGGGCGGCGTCAATCGAGAATAATAGCTCAAACCCAACGAGATGACAAATGGCTCTGGAAGTCAAGGAGGGGAATAGGTACGGGGGACCAGCCAAGTTCATCCTGCTGAAAGTAGTGCAGGCACCAAACAAGACCGTTCCTTTCCCGGCAAATATTTAGGTTGGGTTTGGCAGACCCCGAAGGATCCACCATTCCCGGCTCTCCTGTCAGGGAAGAGCGTTAGTTTCCTTACTCATTAGTTTGAGGCCAATCTGACAGTGAGGCATGGTACCCTCAATATAACTAAGGCACAGATCCCACAAGTTTGCCTTATTCTCCAAGAACGGTACAGTGTGCAGCAGTGTCTGCTTCAGGAACAACGGCCAAAATAGCTCTATATATTCAGTATAGCGATATACCGGTAACCCCTAACATACTACTGTAGTATGAATAGGACAATCTTTGAATGGCAACAACTACAAATGGTTTGCAGCTCATCGAACGACAAGTGAAAGTTGAGATCTCCCAAGATCCACCTGATGACAGCAGTCTCACACAAGAACCAAGACCACAAACAACATCATAGCGTGAACTCGACAAAGAAGAAAGCTTGCTGATGTCCAGATGAGCTCTCCTGCGGCCCTAGCCCACACAAAGGAGACGACGCGCCAGGGCTTAGTAGAAGTAGTCATAGGAGCTGTCACAGGGACAACAAAATATATCGCGGCAATTGGGGCACAATCTAGGGACTGCTAATACCTTGTGCTAAGGATGGCTTCTTATACCTCTGGATTCTATCTGCTCTAGCAGCAATTAGAGTTCCTGGCAATGGAGAGCGCAATAAGGGCCTTGCCCCTTATTTGCCTGGCTTCTGGCGTTACTTGGGCAATCAAGTACCGGAAAGAGAACCGCGGTAGACATTTTGAGCTTGTATCAGGTGAAAATTGGGTGCCATTGAATGCTTATCGCCAGATACCTCATTGGATTGTGCTTGTATTAGATGCCTCTGAGGGCCGAGTAGTCTATTTCAACAATCCGGACGCTGTGCTTGATATTGAAGTCAGCTATAAGGCCCCTTTTGAAGAGCTTGCAGTGCAACTCAAGTTGGTTGCAAAGAGGATCTGTAGTAATTGGTAGGTGCTACTGGTGTTTGGTCAATGCGCGCCTTCCAAGCGCACTGAAGCGTAGCCGCGTACAGGTCCAACATTCCAGATGGGACCATCAAGGTCAAGCAGATCAGTGGAGGAATCACAAATATGCTATACAAGCTGCACACAGAAGATGAGGTAAGTCCCCCTTTCCTGAGTCCTATAGCGCTTTACCTTACCCTTGCTTTCTCTGACCTTTAAGGCGGTTCTGGTGAGATTATATGGTGATAACACAGACGTGGTCATTGACAGAAATAAAGATAACCGTAAGCCTCTTATGCCCTGATGATAGTGAATAAGTATTGGACAGAGGGACTTATTCGGCGTGCACAGGGAATTTTGCCTTCCTTTCGCTTAAGGGTTATGCCCCCTGCTATTACGGTCAATTCCGCAATGGTCGGATTGAAGGATGGTTTGAAGCAAGACCGTTAGAGCCACATGAATTGGGCCAGGTACGTAATGTTGCCGCAACCCTCAGCTGTCCTCTCCGCTTGGCCAAACTAAAATTATGGCTTGTACTAGACGTCACCAATCAATTTCTCCCGTATGATAGCCCGGGAACTAGCTCGACTGCATCTCCTGGCGCCCGAGGGTAACCGCACTCCTGTACTATTTCCCGTAAGTGTTCTTCTCCTTGCAACCATTCAATTGACCACCTTGTCGGCGTAACGGACCACTTCTAGTCCATAGACGGCTACCTTCACCTCGTGCGGAAGATAGTGCTTGAAGATCCCACCAAGCAAGCGGTTGAACTGAACGTTAGCCAGATCTCTTCCGAGTTGATGTGGCTGAAGTCCAAGCTGCCGTCAGATTTAAATTCCCAGGGGAATGAGCTCATGGCCCAAGAGTTAGACGATTTGACCCAGCAGGCTACCCTCTATGCTCATGAGGTTACCTTCTGTCACAATGACTTGTTATCGTAAGTGACCCCCGTCTCAGCCACATGGATGACAATCTCCCTTTACTCATGCTATGGATATTGCAACAGTGGGAACATAATGCATGGAGATGGGTGGGATCGCGTACAGGTCATTGATTATGAATATGGTACGTCCAACGAGAGCACTGTAGTGAATGACGACCCTCATGAAACGTTTGTAAACAGGCGGGTACAATCATCGGGCCTATGACATAGCCAACCACTTCATTGAGCATACAGGCTTCAACCTCGACCTAGAGAACGCTTTTCCATCTGAAGCACAACAGGTATTTGCTGGTAGATCGCCACGCATTGTATGGGACCCCACTAAGTTTCCTTCGTAGGTTTACTTCCTCAAAGAGTACTTGCAGGTGGCATCACCGGAACTCCTCCACTCCCTTCAGGAGAAGAGACTCTTGAACCAATTTTGCAAAAAGTTATATAGAGTGGTGTGTGAGTTCACCTTGGCTTCGCATCTCTTTTGGGGTCTATGGGCAATTGTCCAGGTGAGAGTTAGAAAGCCTTTGAGCAAGCAATCTGGCCTTTCAGCTTTGCTGACTGTTTGCTTTGTTATAGGCCCGATATTCACCAATTGACTTTGACTTTGCAGCGTATGCCAGACTTAGAATTGGTGGGTATTTCTTCCATAAGGATCAGTTCTTTACACAAGACAACTGCTAAAAAGAAGTTAGTTCATCATCCAATCGCTGAATGTGCTTCAAGCCCCACTCCGCTCATCCGGACCCACAACAATATCTAGGTCTTCCTCGTCAGACGCAACTGTCACGCATTGGCTGCATATAGATAGCATGGCGTCTGTTATCAGTATGGCCCCATCGCTATCTCGTTCCTAGACACAAGGAAGTCGTCCCCTCCTGCATAACAAAGTCGCTTGATAGAAGATGCCTCACTTCGTCACATGGGGTACTATTTTCACGCTGAGACGAGTCAGACCACAACAGCAAGAATAGCAACAAGAGCGTCCTCTTCTCGACCGACCCACTGTTATAACAGCTGAAGCACCAAGCGTGGAAGCTAACAACGGCCGACACAGCGCAGGTTCTCCAAGAAGGTCGTTTGAAAGACATTAGATTATAGGTAAGGGAGTCCTAGCCAGCATCATACCCTAGTAATAGGCTTAAAGACAGGAAAACGGAGAAGAGCGATAAGTGGAGAGAAGAGAGATCAGATACGGGGCGCTGCTGGCGCACCACAGAGAGCCTAGCTTAGGGCAGAGATAATCCAACCCCAGCACCACTGCCTCGCTTTAAGCAGGAATAGTGGCAGACAACACGGGACAGGGCTCCCCAAGGGGGCGGTGTCAATGTAACCTCACTGGAGGCCTCACCACCCATACAGCCATCAATAAAAAAAGAACAAAAACTAGTTTCACACTACTGAGACATCGGACACTAGAAGCGGAGGACCAGTATAGCTGTAGTTTGCTTGGACGTAGAGGTAGTTACGTGGAGTCCATTGCCACCTGTATAAAGTAAGACACACTTGGTCCAGCAGGTTTGGAAAGATAGTCTACAGCTCTTGCTCACTGGTCGTGCTGAAGTCCTTGGCGGCCTTCTTCTTGCTGATGGAGCCCATGTCCGTGTCCTGTATCGTCCGAAGAGGCAGACGCATTGATTGACATTTAGCGACCCACGCAGCCTGTAGAGGTTCAAGAATGGACCAAGCTCATCAAACAGAGTACGTCAAACCCGATGAGACCCACAGACGCAGCTCCTACCGTTTACACACACACAAACTGCCTCTATATAAATGTATCACAAAAGTCTCACAACACTACTGACAAGGGGAGTGATATAAACCCACTCACTCATTGGGGACGACGACCGACAAAGTACAAGACAACGCGAAAGTGAGAAGCATTTCTAGAGATCTTGCTTGTGCGCTGTCAACTATGAACAATTGTCATACATTATTGTTACACGTTTTCCTCCTTGAACTACAGACATGACTGACATAGAACATGGGGTTTACGTTTCTCCTAGTCCGAGAGCAAGCCAGAAGTTTCTGATACTGATCTCTCCTGAAGCTTCCTGGTTCTTCTGATCAACAGCGGTCGAATATAAACTCAAGGCGTTATTCCAAAGTTTACTCACTATCATTGCTCTTCATTTGGATGTTCTCACGGTTCCATTGACAACTTCCCTCAAGCGCGGCCGCTCCAAGAGAGAAGACTGTCGACCGGGTGCCCGTAAGGAAGCTTTAGCCTCTGTCGTCTGCCAGCGATTCGTAATATTATAACACATCAGCCATCTTCTGCCCGGTATTGGCGTCATAAGAAGGACTTGCACCGCGTCCAGGTATCGATATCAAAGGCCGAAGCTCGCGACATAGTCTTAGCTAAGAATCATCTCATTACCGTTTCTGAAGGCAGCCACAGATAACAGGTCAACTGCGTTTAGTGGCGTCCAATGGGCCAGAAGAGCTCTAAACCTTCTGAGGCAGCTGAGACGAGGACCAATGGGCGACGACCTCCTCCTCGAAGACAGCAGAATCGACCTCGGGCAGCCGTATCTGATAAGGATAAAGCTATTCTGGAGCTGAAGGCTGCTAGAGACAAGGTCAAAAGGTACCAGATCCGGGTAAGCACTTCACCTCTATATGTGCCTCGGTGTGGCCTCAGCTAACGCAAGAAATAACAGCTAGAAAATGAAGTCAAAGCGCACAGAACCGAAGCAAAGATATTCCTTCACCAGAACGATAAGGTGCTACATGTTAACACTTATGCCTCATGGCCCATCCTGTGCCTGACTCGTCCTACGTAGAAAAAAGCCCTATTCCTGCTGAAAATCTCGAAATTCAAGGAAGGACAACTTGAGAAGTCGGATGCACAGCTGATGAACTTGCTTCAAATGGTGAACGTGCTTCTTAGGACTTGCTCGCAGCTGTTGTTACTCATATCAAGCGCTCTCTGAAGGTTGAGACCATAGAATATGAAGAGACGCAGCTGCAAGTGGTCAATGGTCTAGATGCGGCAAACAAGGTTCTGAAGATGATCCACGAAGTAAGCCAACACCAAGAAAGTTGAAATTAGCTCTTATGATGACAAACATGTGTCTACGGGCAGGTCATGTCCCCTGAACGAGTAGAAGAAGTGATGGAAGATATGCGGGAGCAAAGTGAGATGGTGCAGGTAAGAAGAAGATAGATCTCGTTCTGCTTTTTGAGACCAACATCTGTTTCAGGAGATCAACGAGATTTTGGGTTCAAGCCTTACACATGAGGATGAAGAAGATATTCTGGCGGAGCTAGAGGAGATGGAGCATGCGGAGCAGGCTCAAGAGCATGCTGCGCCGGAAGCAATGCTGGATTTACCCCTTGCGCCGTCCGCCCCATTACAAGTAGCCAACACTGCTAATGGTATGAGACTCTATGAATGTTAGGATGTGTCAGTGAGACGATGAAGTGCTGAGCTATGACCCCGTAGGACCTATACGACCCCCAAAGACTGCCGCGCAGAAAAAGAAGCTGGTCGCCGCATCATGACGTCGTTCGGCACTTCCAGCGACAATATCTTCTTCTACATCATGGGCAACTCTTCAAGGATATGTTGAGAAGACCCCTTCCATTTTGTTTGGACTGGGAGTAAGGGGGAGGGTTTTTCCTCCGTGCCTAGAGCCCTACTCTACTTTATGACACAGCCCACCATCTGTCACTAGCTCTGAGCAATGCATTGCTATGCATGGCTGTTGCATGTACTGTCGTACTGCGAGACCTCTCGTATCGCCGTTGCTAGTGGGAAGGTATGCGATCGTGTGAAACTCTTTATCCCTGGGTCGTATGAACAGCTGCGTTTAGATAGTGTTTGCATGAATTTAGCGCAATAACGCAAACAATAGCCTTGTGGTACGGTGAGCTACTTACTGTACAGTCTAATATGCCCTTGACCCATTTATGCAAAGTGCCAAGGGTTCCACCTGGTATGCCTTCAAGTGAATGGACGTGTCATCAAGATGTCCTACTCTTTCTATAGGTCTCTTCTGAGACTCCACTTTCAACTGACGCATAGAAGCGTTATCTCACTTCCTTGCTCCTAGGATGCTATTCTTGGAATAGGCCACCATGATTGGGCGAATCTGCAAATGCTACCAGTGATCGTTTGTTTCAGCCACATAAACACCAGGCTCTCTGAAGCTTGATAGAGATTGGGCTTCAGTGGGTGATGGGTATGAAGAGTGCGTTACTAGGATTTAGAGAACATCCTCAAGGAGGAGGAGAGATCGTTGCATTCTTTGATCGAGAGACACTAATAAGGGCCCAGCTTTACTTACACATGTGCTTCGGGTTGCCTCTAACTGCTAATTAGTTGGCTCGCTTTCCAGAACCTCGCTTGTCTTTGCTGGCCTGGTAGGCTTGCCTTGAATCCAAAGTAGGAAACAGGGTTGAGGAACATTATAATGAGAAATGCCATCCAAGGACACAGGGACTAGTTCTACAGCTGAATAGGTGGCGATGAAATTAGTTGCATCGCGCGATCTCTTTTCGGGAAAAGGGGTTTCCTGCCTGCTCTCCTTTTTTGCCCGTCAATTTTATGAGAAAAGTACTGCATTCGCTTTCTCTACCAGTGATCCAGTGGACTTCTTGGGATGTACAGTCCGGCCTCTGGTCTAAGGATGCCTTTGGTAGTTCTATGCCCTCTCCAGCTGGAAGATACGGAATTAGCAGGAGCTGAGAGTTGAGCTGAGGCTGTAAGTTCACCTGTGACATAGAGTGACCCTACTACTACCGTTTTAGTTGCTGTGGTTAGGAAGAATGAAATGCTTTAGTACTAAACTACCACTTTAACAGATGTTCGGTTTCCCAAAGGTCTATGATCTGAATACAGTCACCTACCCTACAATCGGCTCCAGACGCCAGAACTCCAAAACGTCAATAGATGAGGACGAAGGATCAGCGGTGTGTCTGTTTGGCTGACGGCAGTAGAACTACCTGCCTGCCTTTTGGTGCAATACAACTTCGAGAAGAGATAGACACTTTGTTTGAGGCCTAGTAGTCAGTCATACAGTCCCTCTTCTTAGGTCAGTCACAAGCAGTAGAGCGACTCCCCCTTTGTGGCTGCTACTCCGTTCTCCTCATTGGATTTCCTAGCATTGCCAACCTAGAACCGTCCAGTGCGCTTGGGTTTTAGTCCTTCATGAGTCTGTCTGGTCTTCGGCAAGATAAACAGGAGCCCATTTGTGGTGTCTGTGTCGGTGCTACTAGTAGGCGGCAGCACTGGATAGTCGCAGGTAGGCGGCAGCACTGGATAGTCGCAGCTTCTGTTGCTGTTGTGCTGAATTTTGAACCGAAATGATCTTTATTTAGCTGCTATTGCTACTACTCAGAAACAGCTACTCGCCTTTGACAATGCTGTGCAATGGTGGCAATGCAATGGTGGCAATGGCAGGGTGCTCGCTTGTGCTTTACCGGTTCATGGAGTACCTTTGCAGTAGCCCCATAGTTCTATAGAGAGAACTAGTGATGATGATAAGAGTAATAAGACGCCAGATACGTACGGACGGACTACTTACCGTACGGCATCACTGGCGTGAAGGCCATATTGTCTCTCTACTCCTTCCGACTCTCTATCGTGGTGCTCCACAGTTTAGTGACCCCTACGCCCTCTTTTACACCGTATAAGTACCAAGGACCAAGTGCCGCGCACAAACTTCACTCATAATAGGAAAGCTTGACGACTTGAGGATGTGTCCATGCTAACTATCAGCACGGGTCTTTGCTTCTTGCTCCTACTCTGTACCGGTCATTGGGCCATCCCCACAGTAGCGAACGGACTACTCGATAATATTGATCACTTTCTAACTTCCCACCTTAGCGCCAAGGCCCACAAAATCCAAGGGCAAGAACAGAAAAACTCCTTGTACCAGGACGCCTTAGGTTTGTGCATGATGGGGCTGACCATTGCTAGCCTGCGAGCAAGCCTCCAGATTGCACTGTTTCTTCTGGCGACACAGCAAACGTCTGGACTCACCTACGCTAGCCAGCCTCCCTCCGGCATCTTGGGGAAATATCTTAGCTGTGAACAGACTGAAGGATCAGATACTTCTCTGATTGTCACAACGGGTGTACAATTCTCTAAGGATAGCATCCCCAACGTGCCCGTGATCGCGACATTTCCTGCACCCATTGAGCTGGTTGAAGGCAAGAATGACCTGAATAGAGTAAAATACCTAAGTGCCTCTAGTGTCTACATCTCACTGCAGCCAGGGCAACACATGGCAGGCACAATGGTGAGATTCAAGGGCGAGCATAAATACAGGTGCGAGAACCATGTGGTAGTGCCACCAATTGATATGGAGAAGATGTTCCACCTCCATCAAGGGCCAGCATTAGCTTCCTCTGCGTCCTCCCTCCTGACGACTCCTGATACCACGGCTACCACAGCCATCCAGTCTGGCAGTGGAGATCTTGCGTCACCTGGACCTAACGTGGCTAAAGTAGAAGTAAGGTCCTCTGTCACACCTCAAGTCAACACTGTGACGACGAGGAGCCAGTCCTCAATGGATGCGAGCTCCTCTACGCCCTTAGCCAAGGGACCCTATGACGGGATCCCTTTGGTGACTCCACCAATTATTAAAGATGGCACAAGCAAAACGGTTCCTGCCGCAAGCTCGCAGCTGGTCATAAGCGCAGGTAGTGTTGCTCCTGCGAGCCCACATGCCTCCGGTGTGATCGGGTTGGAGAGATTTATTACCTGCCATCCCGGCAAAGGAGCAAATGACCCTTTTGACATTAGCATCGGTGTCACCTTTGCAAAGAGTGAGATACCCAAGGGACCAGTTGTGGCTAAATTTCCTACCTCCATTCAGCTGGTGCCCGGGAAAAGTTCCAATAACTTCGCCCAGGCTCTTGGAACAGATTCTGTCCAATTTGTTCCGAAGCCTGACAGTGACAACGCAATCACAGTGAGGTTTGTTGGGAAGCATGACTACAAATGTCAGGACTTCATGGTGGTCCCTCCAATCAAGGCAGACAGACTGTACCAGCTAGCGGCGGCAGCGGGGTCCCCAGCGACAAAGAATGACATAACTCCGGACTCCCTCCTTATGGGAGAGTCACCATCGAGCTCAGTTGGCGGCAAATATGTAGGCATTGCGGATAGCGGTGGACCTACTGGACAAATAGGGGAGGAAATTGAAACTGATATTGGCAGCGCAGCAGTGGAGGACACTGCGGTCGGTGACGTATCCATCAAGAAGGTTTCTCAGCCTACTCCTAATCCTGAGTTTACACTCCCTGTGGCTTCTGCTGCTCCAACATCTTACACCGCCAGTGTGATAGTCGGTGAACAAGACAAGTGTTGGGAGTCTAGAAGAGGGGCAGCCACAATCGTACGGGCGGCACTCAGCCCGATGCCACGCAAGGAGCTTGGCCTACCTGTGATGAAGCTGAGTTTCTCTACTCCTGTCATCTTTGAGTCCGTTTGGGGGGGCACAGCAATCAATCACGTTTCTTCACCAACCACTTGCCTGAGCCTCACCCTTCAGGAGTATCAGCCTAGCGTGGGAGCTGTCATCATCATTCCTGACGCCAAGTGTGACGCCTCTGGGGCGATTTCAGTGAAACTTGCGAAGCCTACCATCTCCTTCTCGCCTGGAGACAACAGCAGCCCTAGCTCGCCCCCAGCAGCAGTCGTCGCTTCTGAGACCAGACCACCCGCAAGCCCTTCACCAGTCCCAGCTCAAGCATCGTCTCCCGCTGAGCCCCTGGGCTCTAAGGTCCAACCTCAAGGCCAACCAATAGATATCGCTACAAGCAACGTGATTGCAGCAGCTCCGATGGCTCAAACAAGCTATAATGGCTCTGCTTGGCTAGATAACTCTAGTGGTCCTGCTAAGAAGTTCCGTAGGCTACGTTAGGCCATTCAGCTTATCGTTTCTTGTTTGTCATTTAAAGTCCCATAAGTGCCATCGTCCAACTATCAGTAGCGACGCCTTTAGTCGTTTTTATATCTACTGCTGACTTTGCAGTCAACTAACTCTGAAGCATGTCGAACGCAAACAATAACACCTGAGTACCGTTCTCTCTTCGACGAGACCCAAGTCACAGAAGGGAAACTTAAGTGGTCATATCCTCTTCGCGGTGGACCTGTCTCCATTTGCGGGCGATGTAGTCGCCAAAAGTCGTTTTTGTTAAGGATCTGGCTTGTTCTAAGGTTGTTAATTTTCTTGGGGTGCTTACTTCTTGACCGTTGCTCCTAGTCTGGCCCTGGTCTTCAAAGAGGCTGTAGTTGTTTAGCGAATTCCACACTTCGTCGGAAGTATCTGTCAGTAGCGGAATCTTGCTGTGGTAGGAGGGGTAGTAAAAGAAGACAGCAGAATATCGATGAATCTGGCTAAGGTCAACTCTATGTAACGGGGACTTGAACTTTCCACCAGTAAGCAGAGAGAGGTAATCCCCGCAGTTTACAAGCAGTGCATCCTCGACCGGAGACACTTCACGCCACACGCCTTCCACATAAGCTCGTAACCCAGTAACTGTTGCTTGTTGAGCAATGAGAGTGAGAAAGCCCCAGTCGGTGTGAGGACTGGAGCCAATCCTCTCTCCATCAAAGGGAATCGACTGGGCCTCTCCAATCGGGAAATAATGGAAGAGCCGCATGAGGGAAATCGTGTCGCCGCCATCGCAGTACTCCTCGAAGAAGCACTCCTCTTTGCCGAGGGCTAAAGCCAGACTTCTTGTGATGCCCAACGCCACAAAACAGAGTTTCTCATACAGATCAATCATGGTACGCTTCCATTCCGCAACCCTAAAGTTCTCGACACATTGTTGGTCCGGCCAGCAGTTGTCTCCTTGAAGGGAGTTAAATGATGGCGGCCGGTTCTTGCCCTCCCAATCATAGCCGTAAGAGAACGCCTCTTTGACCTCTAGTCTGGAGGAGCCACTCTCTCCTCCAACTTTGATGTAGCCACGAGTTAAGCCTTCACTAACGCTATTCAAGAGAATAGCCTCCTTCACCGCGGCTGGCAAATCAAAAAAGGCTTTGGCTTGACGGATGACGTTTCCAAGGTAACCGGGAGGGAAGAGGGAAGAAGCGGAAACATAGAGGAAGCCATAGCTTGAGGAGGCCTTGAATATTCGAGCTGCAGCAGAGCTCTTCAGTGTGAACTGCTCATCGGTGGCACTTCCTGGTGACAGGAAGGAGGATATGTCGACCGTAGGGATCTGTAGGGCATCTGGCTTTATATCTTCTACTTGACTCATCCAGGCAAGCTACTTGCACAAGGGCAGAGCGTTTGAGCTATCACAAGGCAATCGAAAGTAGACAGTCTTGGAACCCTTGCTGCTTGCACCGTTCGCGCGTTAGCCTTGCACCTTGCAGAACTCTCGAGGTGTTGACTGCATCGGCGTCTTGGTGCAAGTTGAACTATCAGAAGCCAGCCGCGGCTGATGGACAGATGGACAGCTCAATATCCTTCCAGTAAGCAGTGTAGTAATCAGATATGGAATCACTAATGCTGACAGTGATCTATGCGTATCAGTAATCAAATGGCATGTCTGAGTCATTCAGAGTCTTCTTGGCTCGTTTTCTGTGGTTTGTAACTTTGTAATTTGGGCCTTCTCAACTAGTCCATAGTTCTACAGTACAGTCCTGAGGTGGAGAGAAGCTCCCCCCCATTCCACCAGATGGAGACTATTACTAGATACAGCGAAGGGTAAGAGATGGGAGAGCGGGCTTCCTGATGCGCATTATTACTGAAAGTAATACAGAGATGCGATCTGGGGCTCAGGCCGATCGCGGCTGGTCCTGGAATGTTAGGGCGCACAATGGGGGAACGGCCTGCAGAAATGTTAGACAGAGTCTCTCTCTCTCACTCTTCCTTTCTTTCTGTGTTTTTCTACAGTAGAAAGAGGCTGAGGATGAGACCAGGGGACGGCGTTTGCCGCCCTGGCTGCCGCACCGCCTGAGCTTCACCCTGAGACTGCATTGAGCTTCTCACTGTATACAGATCCATCGACTTCCTGCCTCCTTGAGTGCGTCGGTTACAGAGCACTATAAGGCGGACAACTATCCTCCCGCTCTAGTGCAACCTTTATTGCAATGAAAGTACCAGTTGTTTAGGACTTCAACCGAAAACGCCATCAGAGCCCGCATTTTCCCTTGCGTCTCGCCCGCGGTCTCCGCCATAATGGCCGGACAGTTAAGAGCTTCCGCGGATGTCTTCAAGGGAAAGCTCTTTGCTTTCCTTTACTTGGTCAACTACACGCGACCTTTGAATGAAAATGAACTCATGAACATAGAAGACAAGCCTGAAAATGACGTATCGGAACCAAAGCCTACGACCTCCGTGGCTCCTCATGCATCCTCCCCGTGTGAATACCTGATTCCCGTCGTCATTCCGGTGCAGGACTTTCCTGACGACTACAGCGCCGTAGACCTCCATCACTTCATCAAAAAGAAGCTTCCTAGTCATCTCAACGTGGATTGCGTACGCATCTGGTGTCCGCTGAAGATTTCCAGCACTGCAGAAATCTTGCAGCTAGTGAGTGCCCTAATACTCTGTTACTGCTTTCTTTTTTTATTATCTGACCTTGCTCTGTTCAGGGAGATCATGAGAAGTTTGAGGTTAGAAGCAATGATTCTGCACAGATGGCCTTATGGTACCTACAGCTTCATCAGAGCACGCTTGTGAGGGGTGACGCTTTTAGAGAACACGATGGCTCCCGGAGAGAGGGTGCCCATTTGTGCCAGCCGATTCTCATTCTACAGCAGGCTAATTCTCCTCTTGGACTGACAGAAGATGAGTTTAACGCCCTGGATGTCTCAATCTCGAGACGACACGTGGCTACCCCGCTTGCCAACACTCCTCGTACTTTGAAAAGGCCTAGCGGTTTGAAAAAAAAGGCCAAGACTCTAGTTAGACTTGAAGATGATAACGCTGTGAACGGCTCGGCTCCAATGCCCATCGAAGCTCCAGCTGCAGTAGATGACCTAACAACTGCGGTGAAGCTGCTAATTGCAAAGCTCAATCTACCATCGGACACCGTAACCGTTGTCAGCCCAACGGAAGTCACATGTCAGCTGAGCCAGCCTGAAGGAGGTAAGTTCAAAGAAGCTAGCTACTAGCATTAGTGAGCTCACCTTCTAACTATTGCTGACAGAGGGGAAGCGCCAGGAAACAGTCAAGTTCTCTGAAGGCCAGGGCGTCGAGGCTCTAGCCGCGTACCTGGAAAGCCACAATGTGCCGGGAGCCAATAGCGCCGCTCAAGAGGTTGCAGAGGAGATGGACAAAAGACGGTTGGGGGTGGAGGAGCCATCTGTGGACGTGAAGATGGAAATGGACGCTGCTTCTGGGGGAGAGCTTTCTGACCAAGAGTTTGACGACAAGAAGAGACAAAGGATGATTGCTAGAATTGTTGTCGACAACAAGATTCCAAGGGATCACTTCGTTCTTGTCAACCCGCATCTAGTGCAGTGCAAGTTTCCTATCTCAGATGGTGTTGTCTGTGATGGCAAATACAAGCTTGCGAGACCCTACGAATATCATGACTTCCTACGCCACTACAAGCGGCACACCAAGGATCCCGCATCTAAGGGTCCACGTAAGCGCAAGCGAAGTCCCAGTCCCTCTCCCGAGCCCGATCATGAAAGGAAAAGCAATGGGAAGCGGAGTCGGCTCAGCATTAAGTCGGATGATAATAGCAAACGAGGTCGCATTGGGCGCACTCTTGGTGAGAAGTTGTTAGGTTTTGAGATTCCTAGCGATGGCTTCGAGATAAAGAGCTCGGACTACGTCAAGTGCCTCTTCTGTGGCTCTATGATCAAGCTATCAGTCCCCAACAGCACCACCAATTTCGTACGTCATTGGCGGCGCATCCACTACATGGATTTTGAGCGTGACTCTCAAGCTATTGAGTCCGAGATTCGGAAAGGGAAGAAGGCCAAAGCTGTGAAAAAATTGAAGGAGCTGATGATGAAGGTCAACATACCAACCGCAAGGTTCAGGATCCTGGATGAGAACAGGATCGCTTGCCTGTACTCTGACGAACACGGCGATGGTCACTCCAAGTGCGACGAGCAGATAGACTTTACCAGAGCGATGGATGTGATGAGGTTTCTTAAGCATGTCTTCTCTATGCACAAGGGAGGAGAGCCAGGGATGGGTGGCGGCAAGAGGAAGAGCTCCAAGCGCGAACGTGAAGGCAAGGACGAGAATGGTTCTCAAGAGTCATCCTCTGAGAGCGGAAGCGGTACGAGTGAGGAGTCTTCTGGTGATGAGGAGAGCGGAACAGAAGGTAGCGAGGAGTCTTCCAGTGAAGGTAATGCTGATAGCGATAATGAGCTTGACTCCCAGCGGAGTCAATCTTCTCCTGAGGAAGAAGAGGCTGAAGAGAGTGATGAAAGGAAGCGGAAAAGAGCTGAAAAGATGACAAATCTGATTGCCAAGAGAGACATTCCCGTGGAGCACTTCAAGATTGTTAGCTCCAAGGTTGTGGAGTGCCGATACATGGTTGATGGCCAGCCCTGCGGTAGACCTATCAGGGCGCCGATCAGCAACTTTGTGTCGCACTATAAGCGCATGCATTTGCAAGAGAAGCCTCCTGCTCCGATGCCCAAGGACCAGAAGAGCATGATATTGGAGTTGTTTGAGTCTGGGATCCCAAAGGGAGCGTACAAGATTGTCGATGAGAAATCTATCAAGTGCCAGTATGAATTGGAAAGTGGAGTTCTTTGTGGCCGTGTCATCAATCTGCAGAAGCCTTACAACGTGAGAAATTTCATCGGGCACTTCGCCACCCACTCCAAGGTACCCTTCCCTGCGGGGTCAGATGACGATTTCGAAGGCATGCAGGAGGCTGAATCTCGGCCCAAGCCAAAGGCTGAAGAGACCCCTGTGAAGGATGAGAATGAGACCGCTCCCGTACAAGAGCAACCTCAGGCGCCGGAGGCATCCTCAGCATCGGATAGTCCGCTTGAGGCTGCCATCGTTGCCTCTGGCATCCCTTCAAATCACTTCAACATAATGAGCGGCAGCTTGATCGTGTGCAAGTTTTCTCAAAGTGGTGGTCAACCTTGCAATGTGCAGATGAAGATGTCCGGTGTGGATAAGGTTGCTCGCTTTATCCACCACTATAACTACTACCACCTCGCCAACCTCGTCAAGCCCATCCACACATCCCTCGTCAAGGCAATGGTTCCATCTAACGCTTTCTTCATCACCAATCGAGGTGAGGTGGTGCGGTGCGATGCAGAGGTGAACGGGACACCTTGTGGCCAAGTCTTTAAGACCGTTGATGGGGCTGTTCCAGACCTCGTCGAGCACTATAACAAGGAACATCGATCGGGAGCGGGGTCTCTGGAAAGCTAGGACTAGTGCATTTGATTGTCGGCTAGCCATATCTGTCTGCTCAATCCCTGACAAGAGAGAAATATAAAGTTGCATAAGATTCTGAACAATGAGGCCGAAGGGCAGTCTGTCTTGCCCCAAGTCCCATCGTGGTCCTCTTGGTCTTGGTGACTCTCTGTAGTTGTTAGTTGACCCCTGCTAAGTTGGCCTTGCATGCCTGTCCCATCTCGGGGACCCGTAAGATATAGGCTTCCAGGCAACCGCTTAGACTCTTGATGTCCCATCTTATCTACCATGGTCCTAAGGACCATGGCCTCTCAAACAGCGGTACTGCCCCTAATGACGTTAGACGCCTCGCTGCGTCAGCTTCGATTGCCGGCTGGCTCGCTCATGGTAGTACCACCTCCTGCTTCTTCACAAACATTGCAGCTTTCTCTCCCATTTATTATCACTCTGCTCTATCCCTCCATTCAATTTGTCTTGCTTTTGTCGATACATGAGAAGGTTGCTGTCCTTCCACGTTCCTATGATGTCTCCTCGTGCATGTCTCTCAAAGAGTCACCATCATTCTTGCATCACCTAAGGATACTGTCCCAATAGGACAACCGCCATGGCCGCCCTTACTTCGAGCAAAAGAATGCCCTTCTTCCTATATCGCTTTGCAAGGCCCCTACTAGCAACCTTATTGATGCATGTACCATCGTCCACCTAGCTCCAAGCCTTCGTTCCTCCTTGCTTCGATCCTCCTTTCCTTCAACCACGGAGGAGGAGTTGTCAATCTAGTAATGATGATTGGGGTAGGAGAGGGGGGTCGGGGGGGGGGCGTCAGCGTCGTGTATATGTCACGGGTGCGCCACCCCTATAAACGTTAGTGTATATCCCCACTCTGTCTCTCGGTGTCCTTTTGGAACTGTAACGCCCTTGCCCTACCACCTCACTCAACCCTTCACCAACACTCAGGAAGGGGACGGTCAACGTCATGGATGGGCCTGAACTCTACTCGCTGGCCGCTGGCCGCACGGTGCTAGGCTGCCGAGCCACCACGATCACCGGCACCAGCTACTGCGGTGAGAAGCTCTGCGTTGCGTCGTGCACAAGTGTAGCGGCCTCTGCTACTTACTGATGACCTTTGTCGTTTACTACGGCCATGTAATGATGGTGATGAGATTCTTCTGTTGTCAGGCACTTCTTATAGTAGACAACAGAAAGTAATATGTTGCTAAGCGCGAAGAGTTCAGTATCCTCATCCAGCTCCAAGGCTGCTGTCAATGCCAAGTTGATGGTGTCGGCGGCTGACAGCAGCTCCCCCGTGGGCAAAGAGAAAGAAGATGGTGAGGGAGCTCTCTCTCATTCGGCTTACCCTAATCTGTTAAAAGACGGCTCACCGCGCCGTCTTGCCCTCTATCTTCTTCTTTTGAAATTGAATGCTGCTAATTTGCTTCTTCTTGTCTGTCTTTCTTCAGACGATGATGCAAGTGCTATGGACCTTGCGGAGGACAGTGGAGAAGGGGTTCTCTCCGCAGCTTCGTCCTCATCTTCCCCGACCTTAGAGATAGAAGACGCAAAGTAAGGGTTCTAGCTAGCGCTATTAGGTTGGCAGCCCAGAGGAGCGCATCCCACTGCTGCCAAAGACAACTGCTACTCTTGTGCGAAACTGAGCGCTGCCTTCTTTCTTCTCCGATCCTCCGCCCAAACCCAATCTGTGCTACTTCTAGTTGCATCTTAAGGAAGATTGAGGAGGAGAACAAGACGCTTAAGCATGAGTTATCTGTTGAGTCCAAGGCTGGGCGATCTCTGTACGGCAAGGGTGCTACCAAGTGCGTAACTTATTGTTGATGATCTCTTCTATTATCATAAGCTCTCGGCAGATCGCTAACTCCACAAGAATGATCTTTGAAATATTATTGGCAGAGAGATGGACGGCGCGCAGAAGCAGATTGAGTCATACGTAAAGAAGATTGAGAGGGAAAAGATCCGTCGATTGGAGCTGGACTCCCAACTAGAACTTCTTGGCCGCCGCTTAGAGGAAAAAAGAAAGGAAGCGGTACAAACTTCCAAAACCAGAGTCCTCCAGGCTGTCCGCCACGGCGCTAAGGTCACAGAGGTACGCATATTGAGCCTACTTGTGTCATATTAGTTAGGCTGAATGTAATAACGCCCTCATGGCCCCGTGTCTCTCTGTGTAGAAAAAGCTGGAGCATGCAATCACCAAGCACAATGAGATGATCGCTTTCAATAAGAATTTGAAGGACAAAGTTGGAGCACTAAGACGAGAGAGAGTAGTGCTGGACGCTGTCTACAAGCAGTTAGAGATCGACATCCTCGAGACGAGAATGAGACTGGAGAGCGCCCAAGATAAGCTCAAGTAAGTCTCTCCTCAGGAGCAAAAGAACCCGATTGGCTTGCCAGTAAGAATGGAGGTGAGAACGCGTCTAACTAGCATAGCTAACGAAGCACTTGCACCCTGTCTGCTGGTTATATAGGCTAATTGAACAGAACAATGAGCTCATACAACAAAGCATCACTGAGCTCAAGACGATAGCAGAGCAGCAAGAGAAGACATTTAAGGTGACATCTCAAACTTTTTGTTATTGCTCGAGCGAGATCTCCCATACTTATCAATTGCTCTTGATATAGAACGAATGCGGGGAGCTCACCCAGAGCATTGAGCACGATAGGGACCAGCAGGCCGTGAAGGCTGCAGCGCTGATGGAAGAGCAGCGCACGAGGAATGAGGGTAAAAAAGCTGATGAGCAGGTGGCGGTCAGCTCCACGGAAGATCCGACACAGCAAAAGAAGCAGGTCATCAGCCATCTTTCAGCAAAATACGTGCACTGATGTGATGATGACACTCTGAGTCTTGCATGTCTCTATTCCCTCTCATTCCACTTCCTTCCGCGTAGATCTTGAGGTATAAGTGGCAACACGTCGAAAACGAGACCACTGTCGAACTCACTCGCGAAAAGATTGCTAAATATGAAGAGGCCTTTGCAAAGATCCGGGCCATAACAGGCGTCAGTGACATTGCTGCCATTGTTGACCAGGTGCCTGATCTCCTGCCTGTGAGAATATAGTGCTATTTCTCTTCCAGAAACTAACGATTCGTGCCACCTCCCATCCAACAGTTTATAGAGGAAGAGTCAAAAAATTTCTCGCTGGTCACTCATATTGCCGAGCTCAGCAATGAGAGTCGACGTTTGAAGTCTCAGGTACACAACCTTTGGCCCTTACGCATGCTACGGCGCTGACTCATGCCTCGAACTTGCATTCAGATCGAGAAGGTGAAGACAGAAGTCGAGGAATTGCGTCAACCATCCGCTTCCTCTACCGAGAAGACACCTCCCAAGCTAAGTCAAAGCTTCAAGAAGGGCAAGAAAGGCTTAGATGTTCACACAACCATTCAGGAACAGGCGGCGAGCATAGCCGAGAAGAACAATCTTATGCAGCAACTCGTGTCCTCTATACATCGCATTGCCACTCACATCGGAGCGGAAGAAACTGTTGCTGATCTTGGGGCCTTCGGGGGGCTGGGCGGTCAAGTCACTGAGAGCAACGTCCTCGAGTGGCTCAGTGTAGTGGAAAAGAAAACTGCAGAACTCCTGCTAAGAAAGGCCCAAGGAGACAAGGAGTCGTCCAAGTACTTCGATCGGAATCTCGAGATGAGGGGCGTCGTCCATTCTGAGACGCTAATCGGCCAGGGTAAGATGTCTCTCAGCTTCTAAATGGTATTCCACGCTAATGTGCACAATCTGCCTTAGGACCCTCCCACCTGCACGGTGAGCATGTCAGACTGGCAATTCAACCACCATCATTGGATGAGAATTTGCTTGAGGACCCTACTGGCGACTACAGTGCCATTGACCGACCGCTTTCTCGGGAGGAGTTAGCCAAGAGCACGGCCAGAAGGCTGAAGCAAGCAGCAGCAGGAAAGCGACCTCCTGCCAAAGCCACGGCTAAGACGCCGCAAAGGACGATGAGACAGAGTTCTGTACCAGCCATTGCGGAGGATTCGGAAAGTGATGATGGGTTGCCTGAGAGTTCAACAGAGAATAATCCTCCTGCCGGCGCTAGCTTATAAACCTTTCCGTCGGACTCTGACGTGGTAGAAGCAATTAGTGATGTTGGTACTTCAGTAACAGGATTTTTTTAGCTTTTGGTATGCACATCGCCCTTAGCTCCCTAGAGGGCTTGGCTTCCGGGATGAGCGCTTAGCCTTCTTAGATGTAGGGCTCCTTCCTTGGCCGTCCACTCTTGGATGATGGGCTTCGCATACTCATAACCCACCTGGATTGGAAGGAGACATTAGCTCTTTCAGAACCAGCCTTAGGGCTTCCACTTTCTACTTACTGCTACGATCTCATCAAACTTGTCAAACTCCAGTGTATCGAAGTCTTGAATAGGGGGGTTTAGGTAAAGATCAACACTTTTTTTCACTTCGCTGCGGCAGAGGTCAGTATAACGGCATATGGCGATGGGATCTCGTAGAGCGGGAGAACGTACATTAGCTGCCTCTCTGCTGACACAAAGACCAAGGTCTGCGACACGTCGCCCATAGACGGGACTCTCAGCGTTTTGCTAAATGGATTCAGCTTGTTGAAAAGCAGCCACCAGCCAGATAGTCTTCAAAAAGATACTTAGCTCTTCAGAAGCGTGGAGCGGACTAGGCTATACTTACGAAGTTCCATAGTCGTAGTAATCCCGTAGGGGCTGTCTGCCCACGTCTACAGCAATGACACTTCTAACTCCAAGCCCCATCATGACATCTCCTACGAGGAAAGACGTCAACATCCAATTGCATTTAGATCTAGATCCTTCAGATGGTACCTGGGAGGTTATTTAGGTATCCCCCATCCACCAGAACAGATCCATTATCCGTTATCGGAGGTAGATAACCCTAGCAACAAAAATCAGTGCTTACGGAACAAGCGCTCCACCCGAGGAGCCTGACCTGCAGCGACATGGATGCTCGAACGTACTTCCAGAGCGGCCCCTTACGATGGACTGCGAGGTGGCTGGAAGCAATGTCCGTGCTCACACAGAAATAGTTGAGCAACAGATCCTGGATGCGCACCTCTCCGAACGTGTGAATGAGTCCTTGATTGAACCTGTTACAACTCAGTCATTCGCTTGCCTCCATATGATTTTTTCTTTCTGTCAGGACGAACCTTGACCCATTGAAGAATGACGTTATAGGGAGCGTGAGGTCCAGCAACTTTTCCAAAGTACTGCCCAACTTTTTACTGAGGTTTCTTGCCTTCTTTACTAACGTAGGATAGTCGTCTGGATACATTGCATACAAGCCTCCCACAAAAGCCCCACAACTTTACACTCAGAGTCAATTTGCGCGTGTAGTAACCTGGGAGATAGTGGGTAACCTCCTTACCTTGTCCCGCCCACGATATCGATGGGCACTCCGCACTCCTCCAGAGCTCTAATAACGCCAATGTGAGCAAGGCCGCGAGCTCCTCCTCCCCCTACGAAACTCCAACTTCAGTTATGTGTCGCTCTTTGTCTGCAATCAAGGTTTATACCTAGCACGAGGCCAATAGAAGTGCCTGTAATTCGTCTCATGAGGCGGCCGATGTCATCCAGATGGTCATGAAAGGGGGCGCGGACGTTATGGAACCCTCTTTCAGGTTCAGGCGTTAATCAGGCATCCTGAGCTGATGGGGAAGAAGCTTACCTCAACCAACGTCTCTGCTCGTAGAATTCGCTGATTGGATCACTGGGAACCCTGGGGTCAGTGAACAGATGACCCCAGTCTCTACTAACGTAACGCTGGTAGTTATGCGAGTCGTGTATGCTAACCACTTCAATTCTCGGCTGGAGAAAGGAAGACATTGAGATTCGTGCTAATGCGTCCGGGCAAGATAGGTAGAAGACTCACGAACCTGCCGGCTGCCAAAAGCTTGAATTAGCAGACGCTCCACTGACTTTGGCAGGAAAGGCTTCTTGTTTGCCTAACGATGGAGCTTTGAGAAGCGCATGATCAAAATAGTTCTCTACTAAGGTACCTCGCATAAGATGAGAATGGCATCTGCCTGACGCACACAAAGTCTCGACCATTCGGAGTCTTTGTACTCAGCTTCAAAAATTACGAGCCGATGAGCTTCCTCCACCTCCGAGAGAAGATTACTCAGATGAAGCTCCTGAAGTAGTTCCTTTCCTCGGCTGCAGGAGCTCCGTTAGCCACTGCACTTCCTCCGCCCACTCGGCGTTAGCAGAAGTGTCACTCACGTTGCTCTTCGATGAACAATAGGTCCAAACTTCTGCCGCGCGAATTTGGCGTCAATGTGAATCGCAGAAGACACCTGCAGGATGCACTGCAGCAATTGATAGGCGAAAACCGAGGCTTGAACCGTTGGAGTGGCCGGAATTACCGCAATCGTTGCCTGAAGCGTGTCGGCTGTTAGAATCTGGAGCAAACACTCATTAACGAAGTATCTGCAGCTCGCTTACAATCTGGGGGGTCGCAATGCCGTTGGTATTGCCTTGGTTTTTGGGGTCTATCCTACTCATCTGAGCCACCATCCGCCCAAAGTGCAAGAGTACCTAAGGAGATAAGAGATACATAGTCTCAGTCTCTTGAAATATTAACGCGAGCTGTTAGGCATTTGAAACTGGCGCTTCAAACCTTGGGGTATCGACTGGCGATGATGTCGAAGACAAGCTTTGGCACCTGGGCCAGTTCGCTGTCTCGGACGGCAAAGAAAGTCTCATCAAAAGCTTCATCATTGATCATCTCCAAGGCCCCCACTATTTCACCTCGCAGAAAGTCTTTGGTAGTGATAGACGGCTCTCCAGGCTGGAAGACGGTGAGCGCTCAGCCGGGGTGGCAAGCTTAAAAAGAACGTAAGACGATGCACCTTATCCACCGCCCGGATTCTACCGCTAAGAACGATAAATGACGCGTGGGGCCGCTGCCCCTTTTCTACTAGCGTTTCCCCGGCCTAAGGTGAGGAGTGTGCGGCACCCTTAGGCATATCTTGGTAATAGGCGAAGTCGACAGAAGCTTACCTTAAGGTGGATCCACTCCATCCCGAGATCAAGCTGGTAGACTAGGTCAGAAAAGCTGTCCAGAATCTTCGAGCAAACCCTAGGTTGTCGAAAGTTAGCCGGTATCCTAGGTAGGGATTGCATGGAAAATGATGGCACCTAAGTAGAATTCGAGGATCGGTGGACATGCTCATGAATGCTCCCCGCGGCAACTTTGCAATGGTTGTCTGCTCTGAAGCCACCAGCTGCCAGGCGCGAAAGTTACCAGATGTCGGAAATGGTCGCGGCAACTCACTTACCCCTCGAGAGCTAGTGCTTCCAGTGAATAAGTTAAGAGGGTCCACAAGCTGGCCAGAAGAATAGGAACTTCTTAAATGCTGTGCTACACTTTAAGACTTACGTGAGAGCTCCTGTCGCAGTAGTTGCCCTCGGGATGCTCACTTACCGCTTCGGTGTCGCGACTTCTCCTTGCAATATGAATACCATATCAAGTTTGCTATGCGGTAGCTGTAAGGCCTCTCCAGCATCCATATTCTATATAACATGCAGTAAGTGATACGATATCACCCCGAGCTCCCTTCGTTCTTTTAGGCCAAACCTTAATTTCTATGTTTCTGAAGACTGTGTCAGCGAGCTCGGAGGTTCTGGGCAGTCCAAACCAGTCCAGAATCAGCTCCGCCGCCCTCTTCTTGGCTGTTGGGCTGGAAATATCGGGTGCCGCTAGTAGCTCTTGTACGTCTGAAGGGCTTAGATCTGGAGCTGCACAGGACTCGGAGCGAATGTGGTCCCTCTGACTGTGCTGTCAGTGGACTGTGTTTACTTTTTCGAGATCAGACACCTACCAGGCCAAAAAAGACTGCCAAGGTTCCAAGAGTGACCCTCTGCAACCTGGTTAATATAGTCTGCGCCAGTCTCATACTGTCACTGGGATGCTTTAATATCATCATCTTGAACACCGCCGGGGGTATCATTGCTAGAGGATATCAGACGCTGTCAAGTCCGTGTGATGGCCACCTGAGACGTTATAGAGTGGGCATTGCCTTTTCCTGACCTACATATGTCTTGCCGATGGCTTTAGCTGACATGCTGGACGTGACTTTGGATTTGTACTTCGGCTTCTCGGAGAAGGCGTCAACACTACACGCCAAGACCGTGAGGAGAGATGTGAATGCTTCTCCCTACAGCCACTGTCAGCGATGGCACTTAGATGCAATAGTAAGAGATGACAACGGACCTTTCCCATCCTCCACACTAGTCGATCATGGTGACCAGCCAGCTTAAGATGGATCTCCCCTTCTAGTGACCCACTAAGAATGATGAAGATCGTCCCGTCAGACTCTCCTTCTTTAAATAATGCCTCATCGTCCTCCAGGTTCTTAATGGTTATGAGCCTGTATCAAACGTAAGTTGGTTCCACATTTATGCACGAAAACTAAAGTCTCACCCTAGCATATCCTCAAAGAATGTCGCATTGATGTAGGAGATTAGCTTCACCTAGAGGGATTGAATGTAAGCATGTGAGAGACGATGGAAGGGGTCTTATCGGGAGCGAAGATGTGGGAAACAATCCTACTTTGGGAAGGTTCTCTCTCAACCACTGTCTCCATTCCTCCGTCAGTTCCCCTGTAGACGTGGGATGGTGTTCCAAATCCGCCTCTTGTCGAGGAAGCAACTTTTCTGAGAAGGACAGGCAAGAGTCAGACTTGATGGGTACGCTTTGGTCAAGGGAGAGACTAAAAAAGGAATGCCATCAACCTTGGCCTTCAGTAGCCGCACTCTCATCAAAGAGAAGGCTCAAGTCAGGATCGCTGTGTCGTCGAAGAAGAGCATGATGATCAACTCCTGGTTCTTCTGTCTTTTTAGCAGACTTATCAGCCTTCTTCCGCGGTCGCACTTGTCGGGATGCAATCCATAGGTATAGCGCTACAGAGTAGATAGTGCCACTTTAGCCGGCGACGGCTTGCCTCATATATCGAAGGGCCGGAAGTAGACTACAGCGCAGATGAGCCTACCTATGGTTAGCACTACCGCGACACCAGCACCTTGCGCGAGACCCAATAGAATGCTGATAGAAATCGCCATTGGCTCATGAGCACCCTAAGGAGGTCTTTGGAGTGTAAGGGAGGCAGCACGTTCCCGTTCTGCTAAAAGGCAAGGGAGATCTTGAACCTGCCAAAGCCTATGTTCCATGGACAACGTATCAAAGACTGCAATCGTGAGGTCCCAGGGAGCTTCATCCTCTACCTACCACGATGAACAGAAGTGCTGCTTGTGCATCTGGTGAGCCTCTGTTGCCTATCGCCTATGGAGTCGACTTCATCATTCGTCGCAACTGAGAGAGGGCAGCAAGCAGCAAGCCCAAGACGGCAGGCAGCAGCTCCCACAGACTCAGATACTGAGGAATATTCACCTCATTACTCGTACAAAGTCTCTTGGTCTAGAGATCCAGTTGAAGAAACGAATGTACCGGCGATCCAGCAATCCCCTCCGACTCCTGCTACCTATACCAGGACTCCTCCTGGAGCAGTGAATCCTGATGTATTTTGGTTTCCTGTTCGCATTGGTCTGGCCCAAGATTCTGGCTCTCTGGTTCTCATATTACTACGCCAAAACCGCTTCAGCAATTATTATGGCCTCACACCTACCAAGCCGGCCCTATTGCTACGGTTCGAACTACTGCCAATGCCCCGTCTTGATCGTCCGTGTAGGGTTTGTAACGACCGCAGAGAAAGTGCAGAAGATGCGCAGGAGGTACAGTCCCGTGTTTATATTCCTAGAGAAGTGAAGCTTGTGCAGCTTCCCAGCACCCTTCTAGGGACTGCACGTTCCTCTAGTCATGACGGTACTAGCTGCTGGTTCACACTCGCGATAAGTCATTTCTGGGCCTTCTCAATGGCAAGGCAGTAGCCATGAAGTTTAGTACACTATGCTAAGCTGAGCTCTGAACGACGTGTGTGGGCTGACTCTACTCAAGCAGTGATTGCTCGATTAATTATGACGACCGAGGTGGTATTCAGAGTCAGATCTTCTCAAGCTGGTGAGTTGGGCCAGCGACACCTACAGAAGGAGGTGCTAACTCTACTAAAAAAACTCTCTTCAACCAGGCCCCGCCACTTCACTCTATGTGACAGGAAGCTGCAAGGTAGTGTTGCAATAGCGTGGGCGCAGTCTGAGAGTGATGTGATTGCCTCACATCGGACTCCCTTGCTTGTTAGGCACTTGGAGAGTATTGCCTCCAGAATGCGATTAAACTAGAGAGGGGACCAGCGGAGGCAGAATGGACCACGCGGGTAAAAATCCCGAGATCCCACTTGCCGTGCACCTATCGGTAGGACCTACGTTGGTGCAAATAGTATAGTGGAACCTCATGATCGAGTCATCTTGTTCCAGATACTTCCTCAGAAGGCTGGAGCGTCCTCACGAGCCTCATTCAAGCTACGGAGACTGGGAGATCCAGTGGGAAGCTAATGCAAACTCGCGTTGCATTACCGCCACTTCCCCAGGCTTAGGTCAAGTACGGAAATATTATTAGGCTTCTCCCTTCCACCGCCAGCGGCGAAATGGTTAACATTCTTTTACTGTCCTCTACCCAGGATACCGTTCAGGAAGATGGCTGGTTCGGTGACGCTAACTGTGGGGAGAAAAGGATTGAGGACAGGTGTGGCACGTACTGGCAGTCGTCATTACACTCCAGCCTTAGTTTTGCTCTAGATGGCTTATCCAGGACATGCACCTCCGGCTCTTTCTGGGTGGAAAAGGGTCGAGGTCAGATAGACGCAGATTGCCTCCTCTCACATTGTACACGGTGGACAAGGTGAGCTAGCATGTTCCACCCTCTGGAGAAAGTTGGCACTGAGTCTGTTGTGTGAAGGATCAAGTCCGACACCTAACGATCGAGTGCCATCGTCGAATGAACGACTGGCAGGATCAGGCACCACTATGTCAGAGGGTATGAACTCCTGAATAGTGCATGCAAACGAGTTTTCTGACCGCCAATTTAAGGTTACCGTAACAGAGCCATTGTCGTCGTACAAGGACATCATTTCGTTCTTGGGCAGTAGGCCAGATGAGTTCAACATCCTCATTACTCTGTATGCTGCCACCACGTCGGGGAGTAGCGTTCATCAAGAAGAACCGATTGGAGAGGGCATCGTCCCGGCTGAGAGATTCCTTTCACATCGAGGATTTGTCACAGTACCAATCCTCTCACTTTCCACCACCAATACCAAAGGGAGATTCTTCCCAGTTTCAAAAGTCATTGGGGAGTTCACCGCTGAGTTTCAGGCTGTCATGCCTCTGAAGTTACCGGCCTCTCTGCACAGAGTCAGGGATGACTCGCTATCAAAAAACTGGCGATCAACGTAGGTGCCATTCTTCTATGCGAACACTGCCTTAAACTCACTCCTATTCAAGGAGGCTTATGGACATCGGTCATCGGGGCTTGGGCTCCACCATAAAGCTGCACTCCTCTAGTCCAATGCTGAGTGAAAACACTGTTGAGTCGCTCAATGCTGCAGCAGCTCACGGGGTCGAATTTGTGGAGTTCGATGTGCAGCTTCTTGCGGATGGTAATTCCCTGTCGAAAAGGCTAACCACTTCATGAGCACAGCGTAACACATGGTGGTAAACAATCCTGCAGGAACCCCCGTGGTCTACCATGACTACATTGCCAAGTACTGTCCGCAGCTGCATGGCGACGTACAGCTTGAGGTTCCTCTGGCCAGTCTCACTTTGCAGCAATTCAAGCAGCTTGGGAGGAACCACAGGCCCGCCGGTCTTCCGCGGTCAGTCAATCCTACTTCAAAGGGGTGGTTTATATGCTAACACTTTTGTTAGATTGACAAGAAGGGCGTCCATGTCGGATGCGATATCAAAGAAGATAGTTGAGGACCAGAAACTTGTAAGGACTCTAGTCCAGGACGAAGGTGTTCCCCCGGACTATCATCTGGTGCCCTATACTTGTCATTCCACCTTCTCAACATTAGAAGAGGTACTTAGCCGATATATTCTCCTCAACAGCCCCACATTGTCTTAAGCCTCTGAAATGCTCACAGGTGTGCCGCCTTGTCTCCAACAATGTTGGCTTCCTAGTGGAAGTGAAATATCCTTCTGATTTGGCAAAGGAGAAGATGCGAATCAACTTTCCTGAAAGAAACTACGTCTGTGACCGAATACTGGAAGTGCTAGCGAAATGGGCCGGTAGGACGCTGATGCACTGCATGTTCGCTCGTCTGGAGCGACGTAGAAATCCTTGACTTACGGGCTTCACCTTATAGGCCAACGTCGAATTGCCCTTCAGTCATTTGACCCAGAGGTTTGCGTTATGCTAAACCTGAAACAGCCTCTTTGTAAGTGCCCACCCGTAAGCCCATGCCACATAAGTCACTCACTTTTTCGGTTTGACAGTTCATGTGCTATTTCTTTCTGATGCGAAGAGCGCTGAGATGCCAGCTGATTTTGAGGATGACGACCTCGATGTCTTTGATTCTCGGTGTACTCGGATCGACCGCTCGATTGATTTTGCATGCTCGGAAAAGTTTGCGGGCATCGTGATGGATGCGGTAGGACTCTTCTTTCAGTGGCGTAGCACATCTGCTCCAGCTAAGCATACCTAACTACCCTAACAGGCTGCACCCCTAAGCACCCCTGAAATAGCCGCTGACGCAAAGAAGAAAGGCCTTCTGATATTTACTTATGGCAAAGATAATGCTGATGTTGTACAGATCAAGAAGGAGAAGGCCATCGGCGTTGACGCTGTGATAGGTACGCACTTTCGCTGCGGAGCTAATAAGATCAAACTGACGTACGATACAACGATCACAGGGGATTTTGTCTATCGGCACAAAAACAATCGAGATGCCTGCAGCTGAGTATTGGTGCGCTTCCTCCTGTACGTTGGCACTATAGCACAGGCTCGGTGCCCAATACCGTCAGATGTACAATAAGTAGTTATAGTTATGGACCCTTGCGGTGGTCCTCTAACTTCCCTAGGGTGATAACCTAATGCTGCAATAACGTGAAGAAGCTGACTTGCACCGTTTGCCCTCCTTTCCTGAGCTCATCCCTCTGAAGCCTTACACTAACACCTGAGTCTTAGAATGGCGCCAGTCGACTGTTGCCGGCCGGCCTGGATAAGCTTTAACCTATTGGCATTGTTATTGCTACGGGCATAATGGGCTCTGTCGCCAGGCCAATGGAGGAGTGCCGCTACTTCGGAGAAACAGGAAGAGAGGAGGTAACATGAGAGGGTCACCTCTGCGTTCCACCTCCCTTAACAGCGGAAGTCGGCATGCAAGCTAACAGGAGGGTCTAATACTGTCGGGTGGATCGATTACATTTCTCCCTAAATACACCTCCTTGATGCTTGCTTGGTTCACTTCTTAAGACAGGGTATGGAGTTTCAGTCGTTTCTGGAACGCTTTGGTTTTCCTCCATAATCACCATTGGAGGCTTGGGCTTGGGTGTGGTCGCTAGGTCCACTTTTCTTGTTAGACGTTCCCTTCCCGGCTGCTCCCTGGACGGAGAGAAGCTTCTTTCTTGTCTTTTCCGCTTCCTCCAGCGTCGCTCTTATCTGTTTCTCTAAGTACAAAATTTTCTGCTGCTGAAGCATCAAGAGCTTCTCTGGAAAGAACCACCGAACTTTAGATAATGCGGGCCATTTTGTTATGCGGTTCGTGTCAATGCTCACCTTTTCGTGAGAGCGAGTTCAGCATGCATCCTGCATAGCCTGTTCTTGATAAACTCTGCTTGGTCGACAAGCTCGGCGGCTGAAACGCAAAGGAGTTATTTTTGCGAGGTTTGGTCAAGCTTGGCTGGTCAGGTCCAATGGAGTTGGCGGAGTAGAAGATAGAGCTTGATTGTCCATGATGCAATGTCATATGCTGCAACAGCTTTTCCCAAGCCGTCTTGTAGTCAATGAGCTTCGCAGTCATTAAGGTGAGGTCCACATCCGAGGGATATACAAGAACTTGCTGACATGTCGTAGACCGCCAATCATTATCAATCTCAGCCACGATGTCTTCCAGTGTACATGTCTCATTCGCGGATAAGTGCCCGTCTCGAATCTGCTTTAATTCTCCCAACCTGTGTGTCTGATCTCTATGAAACGCAGCCTGGGACGCAGCCTGAGTAACTCCCGGATTTTGGGTGTCTAGGAGAATAGTAAATGGATGGACTCCCGACTAAGTGCTCACCTGTTGCTCCAACAGCTTTCTCTTGATATTTGGGTGGAGAGCTGAAGTGATCTTCGTAATCTCGAGACTTAGTCTCATTTCTTCAGCCGTTCGCTTCATGTTTGGGAAACTCTATTCATTACTGGTTGCAGCCAGATGGCAGACCTGAATGGGTCGCAAACGTAGGAGATCTATGTACAAGGTGATCCGTCAGCGCAGCTGTAAGTATTCGTATAGATCTGACAATCCCGGATATTTCGCTTAACAGGAGCTCCTCACGGATCTCAGCAATGCCATTTGCCTGCCTACGCGATACAGTGGCAACCCTTACATAGAGGTGCGTCGCAAGCAAGGCGGAGGAACACGAGCTTTGGCACAGCCAACAGTCGTGATGATTTATTGATGACAGCACGAGGAAGCTCTCCACCCCAGGTGCCGCGCCGCGTCTTCGTCTGCTCAATAACATCGCTGAGCTTCTCTTTGTTCTTCAACTCAATCGGTAACCAAGCCAGGTTTGGAACTGGTTATCAAGATGACACTTCTTATTTTGTTTCAGGTCAAATCCTGCATTTAGTTTCGTACGATCTTCAGAAGGATCGATAGCTGGGTGGACTTACTAACAGCCAATGGCTTCCCAAAATTACAACATTCTGGAGTCAGTTTTAATATCGTAGGTTACTTTAGGGCACTGTGTGTGGTTTTCTGTGCTCATTCTGTTCCGCTTTGTATGCTCTGTTCTTGAGGGACTGGGGCCTGGGCTGGCGTGGCTGGCCATCTGCAGATTGAAGACACGAGGATCTGGACTGTCCTGTTACTTGCTTGTTCTGGCAGTGCGTTCTGGAGCTCCACAGTGCCGCGCCGCAGCTGCATAGACGTTCGGTCATCTCCAGAGAGACTCGAGGTGGGAGACGAAGAGAGCGTTGGAGGGTGAAGGGAATAGAGCAGGGTAAGTCCAATGAATCTCGGATCGTCTTCCACAAGTGAAGACCTTATTGGCGGATGAATCTGATTCTGCTCTCACAGTTGAGGTTGGAGTTTATCTTCCGTAGAAAGAAAGGTAGACAGTTTGACTTTCATTCTGTCACAACACCGACTGCCATTCTTATTTGTGTTCCAATAGTGGTACAGACTGACCCCTAAGAGAGAGCCAGCCCTTCCAAGGTAGCGCTAATCGCTTGTGCAACACTGTGGCCAGAGCTGACGCTCGTCTTTTCTAGCGTAGCCATGAGTGAAATCGCCGATGCCGCCGAGAGGGCGAGAGCGATCGCCGCTCGCCTTACTGCCACACTGATGGGGGGAGGAGGAGGAGGCGGAGCACCTGCTCCAGTAGGTGCAGATTCAGGTGATAGATAGTTTAGCTTAGCCCTCACATAAGTGACGATGTGATGACTGACATGGTTTCTCTTAGGGGACGCTTTGGGCAAGAGGAAGAACAGATGGACTGAGGTCTGCCTAGGAATATAGTTATCATCACTTGCTTGATACGAACTTGGAATTCTTAACCAACAGGAATCTGACAGCTCGAGCCAGTGGGGATGGAGCAAAGGTACGCCTCTTCCTGCCAAATTTGAAGATTCTCAAGCTAATAACAATGCTTAGGAGATGGAGACTCTAAGAAACGGAAGATTGAGAAGAAGATCTACATCCCTCAGGATAACCCAGATATCAATTTCATGGGCCTCTTGCTAGGACCCAGAGGATCCAATCAGAAGCGGATGGAGGAAGCTTCTGGGGCACGCATCTTTATTCGGGGCCGTGGTTCGTCTAAGGTGAGCTGTTTCCAGCCGGTTGACAATTCAAAGTAGTAACCAAGGCCTCGTCTTGGCCAGGATCCTCTACCTGCCAATTCACCCGATGCAGATGAGGATCTCCATGTATTCATCACTGGCGAGACGGAAGAATCAGTAAGTACATGCCGTTTGGAATTAATCTTTGCCTGACCAACTGCGTGAAAGGTTGGTGAAGCCGCAAAAATGGTAGAAGAGATCCTGTTTAACCCTCAGCAAGCTATGGCACTGAAGCGGGCTCAGCTGCGAAAGTAAGTTCTGCACTTTTTCTCAGCTCCAAGGTTACCCATCAGCTTGACGGAATCGTCGTTTAGCTTGGCGGAGATGAATGGGACACTAAGGGGTGATGAGGGCACGGGTGGCTCTGGTCATTACGGACCTGGTAAGGATCATAAGCTTTGATGCATTTATATTTATAATCATTGGCCCTACAAGGAGGCGGAAACTCCTTGTTAGGTGATGGCGAGAACAAGGTAGAACTCAAAGTACGGCAGGAGAATGTTGGCCTCATCATTGGCAAAGGTGGTGAAACAATTCGAGACATCCAGATGAGATCAGGGGCTCATATCCAGGTACGGTAGCTCAGTCGTCACTCCCCCGCCCACAGTCTGACGGTCCATTCAGGTCGTCAAAGAGACTGAGGTCAATTCCAGGGATTCGGACCGCTCCGTGTACATTAGCGGTGCGCCTGACGCGGTCGAAAGAGCAAAGAAGCTTATCAACCAGGTTCTAGGAGACCGCGGCCGGGGCACTTCGGGTGCAAAGGTTATCACAGTTGGGGTGCCCAACGAGAGAGTTGGGCTCATAATCGGCAAAGCTGGCACCACAATTAAGGGCATTCAGCAACGGACAGGGACGAATATTAATGTACCGGATAGTGCAGACCAAAACAACCCTGCTCAAAGGTGTGTAAGGCTATGCTGAGTGGAAGAATTTGAGCTGACCCGCTGTGACACAGGACTGTGGAGATATCGGGGAGTGAAGAGGGTTGCGCTGCTGCAAAGGCAGAGATCGAGGGCCTGCTGTCTGGAGGGAACCCTGCTGTTCCAGCTGGGGCAATAGAGTACATGGTGGTTCCTAACGAGCGGGTGGGTGTCGTCATTGGCAAAAGAGGAGAAACGATAAAGGGCATCCAAGCTAGGACTGGATGCAAGATCAATGTACCTAACTTCCCTGATGCAAACTCAAATCCGCCCGTGAGGTATGGTTACTAGAGCGTGGTATATACTTCGTTTGCGCCTAACACTCTCTGGTGCTATGCCAGGACCATCACCATTATTGGTGGCGATCCTAACCTTGCCAAGTATGAAATCCAGTCACTCCTGTCAGGCCAGGTGAGACAATCGCCTCCATCGGCTCAGCGTCTGCGATATCATTGACTCTTCACTTCCTGCCCCCTCAGTCATACGGGTTTGGACAACCACCGCCCCAGCAGCAGCAGCAAGGGTACGTTAACTCTACGTAATGAAAGATACGTGTTGGCAATTCTAACCCCATTAACTGTGGTCCAGATACTATGATCAGTACAGTAACTACCAGGTACTAAGGTTCTTCCTATCATTGATCGGTTCTCCTATTGACGTTGGACTCCTTTTGTTTCTTCATCACTGAAGTTCCCCCAGTATGGACAAGGCGGATTTCCGCAGCAGTACCCAGCAGCTGGCTATGATCAGGGCTACAACCAACCATCAGCTACCTCACAACCTGCTACTCAGCCAACGCCTGACCAGCAAGCACCTGGAACAACTGACGATAGCGCTGCCCCTGGTACCACGAACGCACCCGCTGCGGGGGATCCCAACGACCCACACGCCTTTTGGTTCGGATTTGATGCATATGCTGGTTATTATGGCCGCGAAGCTGCGGTACAAGCCTGGGGAAGTGAGCCGCCCCCAGAGGCCCTAAAGGCAGCCGCAACACCCCGACAGGTGTGATGGAGCGACGAAATACTCCGCGCAAGAGGAGGCTTTGAGGTACCGGCGGCTCCTATCACGTTGTACGTTGCGTTACCTTGAATCGACGCGCTCTATGTAACTTCAGACCTGCAGCGAGCAGACAAGGTCCTGGGCATCTACGGGGCTTTACCTCTGCCTCGCCTCACTATGAGAGGGACTCTCACAATGGGAGTAGGGCTTTAGCAGCGTTGATTATGTTATCTGGGTCCGAGAAGAGCATTAGCGTCAGCTCAGTGACCAGGCTGTACAGACTGAAGAACATCAGGATTGAATAAAGTCCGCCTTCTACAAGGATCTCCCTCTTCTTTCGCCTGAGGACACCGTACTTCAGAATCGTCGTAGGGTCAACAAGGTGCTCCTTCTGGCGATATCGGATGAAGTTTAAAGCCACAAGTGGTAGTTGAGTCAGTAGCATGAGGTACTTCCCCGCTACAATCAGAAGGGATGACATCAGGAAGTGTAGGATATATGCGGGGAAGACCCATGGGTTGTAAGCTTCCGCGACGTCGGCCGGGTTCAGATAATCGCGCTCCAAGTCCCATAAACAGGTAAAAAGATGACCACTTAGGAAGCACAAAGCAGAGCTCGCAAGAAGCTCCACCACCCAGAGGAGCCACATGGCGCAAAGTCGACCTGGATAAGTGAAAGCCGACCCGCTAGGTCTAAATGGCTATCCCTTTAACTCCTTCTTCCGGGGATGAGTTCCTCCTCTTCCTGTCTCCTTAATTCACAGCGCCAACCTCCTATCGTCGAGCGTCAAACCCAATATTAGTCGTCGTTTGTTGTCTACCCATAAGATCCGGTCTCAGCGTCCAAAGGGCTTTTCTCCAGAGCGGAACTCCTTCTCCCTGCGCAAATAGCTCGTCTACCACAGATAACCCAGTTGCATCCACAGGGTGCGACCGCACCGTCGCAATTCACAGAAAAGAGCCCTCTCGGAGGTACAAGGATCAGCGGCAGCACCAGGAAGGCGAGAGGCGAGTGACCTGCGAGTGAGCAGATGAAGAAAAGACCGTGGCGGAAGTTGACTAGCCGGTAGGCGGGCAGTGGCAGTGACACGGTGATACATGACGGTTCGAAGTCGGTATTACTAAACTTCAGCCTAGAGTCCTAGGGCTGAGAATCGGTGTACATCATGGGCTATTATTACTGTAGCTTGGTGCCCTAAAGATACACTCCTCACACTCTCGCCTAGGTCCTAACAATAATATAATTGTCCTGGGTCCTGGGTCCTCATGGGTCCTCGGCAGCGCGCACATACAAGGACCTTCATTCAGATGCTGGCTGGTCCAGGACTTGTCCCTTGCTTGCGTTTGATGACAGACAGCAGCCACCCTTGTAAAAGGAAAGGCACCAAAGAGCCGGAGGATAAATGCGACCTTGAGGAGCTGCCTTCCGCATGTTGTTGAAAAGAGGGACCCGATCAGTTTGCGCTCCTCCGAGTCTCCATGAGCAGAATCGATATGAGTGGCCTGCATTATTGCACAACTCTCTCAGCCAGGTACTTCCAGTTCAGCGTCGAAGGAGCTTGGAGCCTTACGAGCATCGCTCACCCATCTAGGAGTGCCGACATTGATGGGAGGACGTCCGAGGTGGCTTATGGTTTCCTGCCTGTCTAATGGGACGGATGGTTGAAGCGATTTGTCGCCTCTGCTCGTTGGGATATACACCTTGTCCTGTGACCCACGACACTGTATTGTGGTTTGCGAATGTGCTCAACGAGACCAGGTGCTCAACAGCTAGACTTCATGTAGAGTCGGTCACGTGCTCAATAGAAGTAGTAACTCTCTCTTTGAAGGACTATGTGCTGAACAGCTAGTCTTCATGAAAAGTCGGTCGCCTTCAACGAGAATAGTAAGCTCTGCCTTGAAGGCTTCAGCCTCACGTCAGAACAGAACAGAATGCAGAATTCAGGCTTAAAGTCTGCATCTATCTTACGTGTGACTTTTAACAACCAAATGTCTCCCTTCCTCTAAATGTTTGGGGACTCTGCGCCGCAATAGTATCCCTACTTTCTTGCTGACTTTTGATCGTTTACCAATGTTACATATCTCTGCCTCTTCGTCGGGGTGGAAGAAAGCAAGGTGCTACACAGCTGCTGCTTACAAAAAAATCGAAGAGACATGATCTGTCTTGCAAGCGTTCTCATCATGGGCGTTTGATGGCTACGCTTTGATGCCTTCCTTTTCAAGGTCAAAGGTCAAATCTTGCTCTACGGTCAGCGCCAGCGCCAGAAAGTGGGTCGCGAGCTTCCAGGACAGCGAGGTTGGAGTAGCACACTATTGGTATTATTACAACGAACGGTTATTCACATAGCTTGCCTTTTAGAAAAAGAATCCATCAGCGTAGTAGTGTATGGCAAAGCTTGCTGCAGAGCTCAAATGTAGACATAGTGAGGCATGTTCTTTGGGCTCAGAAGGTCGTAGGGTAGAATTTTCTCTGTGGATGCGCGAGCCGCGATCGTAGCCGCGATGGCGTCTAGCACCCTCATGAACTTCTCAATAGCGCACTTGGTCTTAGGAGTGTTCATAGGGGAAGAGTCAAGTCCCGTATAGAAGCCCTCCTGAGGGTTCATTGGCCTAGCAAATCCTCTCATGACTCGGATGCTTTGGATGGCGGCAGTTACAGGGGGCATCCAGCTAAGCACTGCGTTCACCGTCAGTGGGCTCTTGGCGGTTGGCGCTGCTTGAGACAGTGTCGGGCTCTGGAAGGGAATGGAGCTCCCAAACCTATAAAGACTGTATGTGTTCATTGAGTGGTGCTTCGTCGTAACCAGGTGAATCAAATGTGTGAGCGCACTAGCCAGCTCATTTAGTGATGCGAACTTGGACGGGAAACCCTTCACATTCCCAAACTCGGGGCTGGAAGCCTCTGCCGCCCAAGCTGTCAGCTCTATATCTTCCGCGACAGCAGAGTCCGAAGAATAGTAGAGGCGTAAGTAGTCTGTCACAAAGCTTCGCACAGCAGCGCTGATGGCAAGAGCATCCTGCGAGTAATAAACAAAAGATGAAGACGAAGGTAAGTTCCCAAACCAAGCTGCTGCTAAAGAGCAGAGACAAGCAGCTTGAAGAAGACCATGAACCTGAAAGAAGGGATTGGCATGAAAAACGACGTCTAACATAGCGAACTTTACCTGATAGTAGTCATAGGCAGAGATCAGGGACCCAAGACCGCGAGAAGTAATCTGCTGGGCGTGAGTATCCTGCTCCCAGGTCCACGTGGTAAATTTTTTGTCGAGAAGCACTCTTGCTCCCACGCCACCCATTGCGGACCAAACGTCAAGACTGCCGGTGTCTTTAGGAAAGAGAAGTCGAAAGCCACCAACATTATTTCCAAAAAGCATCTTGAGATAGTGCTCAATCAGGACGCGAACTGGATGAGCCGTCGCAAGCTGGCGATAAGCTGCGATTTTGAGAGGCTCAATAGCCAGATGGGTAGTGATAAAGTGGTCGACCTGTTGATCCTGAATGGCTCCATTGTTAAAGAAGATCTTGGCGAGCAACCATTCACCCTCGGAGTCCTTCTTGGTGTACACTGGGCCCTCTTTTCCTAGTATCTGAATGGCCAGGGGGATCAGGCTAGTGCCACGCGGATCCCATGCAAACAAAGCTATCGGGTACCCCATGAACTCTCCCGCTTGTCGCTGCTGCTCAACCTCCTTAAGGTGCGACAAGTCAGCAATGTAGAGATGACCGCGAAGCTTCACATCGGAGAGGGACCCTCTCATGAGCCGAACAGTTTCAGCTGGAAGATCCGCATCAGCTAAGCTAAATGGCAATGCCTCTTCGCCTGCCATTCTTCTGATGATGTGCGGGTACGAAGTAAACATCTGGCGCGCGAACACGTTATCGTCACCTACAAAATCCATGTTGTTGACGACCGGTATCTCTCCGAAGTAGCTGTATAGCTCCTTATAGTCGTCCAGCTTTGTTGGAACAAATGACCCCTTCTCCGCAATAGCTTTTTGAGCTTGGGGCAAGACGGTACCCAGAATCCAAGGGCCATTGTTAGCCTGAAATGCCTGGAACTCAGCCTCCCGCACACTAGTTCCCTCGGGTCCTCCAGGGCCCGGGGAGACTCCTGGACGAGCTTCGTAGACAAAACCTGAGGTGAAGTTTGCCACGGTAGTGCGACGAAGCTCAGGGTCACTCGCTAGAGCGGGTATGGAATATGTGTCACTCTGTCCGCTGCAGGCATCGGCTAACTTTCGGAGGGATGGACCTTGGCGGTCACTACCCACACCGAATGGGGCTGCAGAGACGCCACTACTCAGTAGATTGACCGCGGCAACGGCACAGCAAAGATATGTTATACGAACCATCGTTGTATGAGAGGTTCAGCCCTCCACTGTTAGTATCCGAAAGAATCCTCTCCTCCTGCCAGCAGCGAGGTTACGCTTCAAGAACCCCCGAAGATAATGTGGTGCAAGATGGCTTGCTTGTGACGAAGGAGATTGGATAATGATGTATTAAGGATAAGGGACCAAGCTTGGATGATAAGGGCGGAAAACATTGCTCACACCTGCTTGTTGCAGGTGCCCTTGGGCTGATCTTATACAAGGTATAAACTTGTTTTAGGAAGCTTCTTTTAAAAGGGATGCAGCTCGTGCAAGTGCAGAGTCCTCGGATAAGGGATGCGAAGCCATCATCATCAAAAGAAGAGATCCAACAAAAGTAGGAAGCTACAGGAAGAAAGAGATGGTGCGAGAACAAGGGGTTGGGGAAGGAAACTGCTGCTGTTGTCCGTTGGATTGATGTGCAGTTGGAAAGGATCAAGATCCCACATCACACAGAAGGAGAAGAGGGAGGAGAAGTATCTTCTTGTCGATGAATGATTTGGCTGATGACTGATGAAGAGAGGCAGGACAAGGAACTGGCACTTGGGTGCCAACTGAACTCGCTTGGGTTGGGCAGCATACACTTCTAGGCCTTTCACCCCGGCTCTCACTTCTTGAAGTCTCGCCGCGACAAGCTTGATCGGTTCTCATGAGGCGAGGCGGCTTGTGAAGTTTGCCCCCACCGTGGAGCTGTAGGATGAGGACTAAACCAGAGAAAACCTGTGCTGCTGCACAGCTAGCTTTCATCATGATGAAGGAAAGGGTACGTCGGACTGGCGGGGCACACAACATTATTGACCTGAGAATCTCTAGTACTTCAAGGTGCGTGCCCGCTATGGCTGCTGGAGACGAGGAAGAAGGCGGACGATGAAATTTCGTTATGAGAGGGAGGACAGAGGACAGACAGACAACAGCAGCAACCAAGACCCAGAAAGAAAGGAGGAAAAAAAAAACAGAGGGGCGGGAGACCAACCTGCTGGAAGCAGACCTGAGAACAATGGCTGGCACCTTCTTCTCAGGGAAGAGGTAGTAGGAAGAAGGAAGCAACGAAGCCAGGCCCAGCAGCAGAGAAGAGAGGTCAAACTTTTCTTGGTGGCGAGGACTGAGGGAGAAACAGAAAGAGAGAGATGGGAAGGAGAGAGCAGAGACAGGGATGCCAAAACAAAGGGAGAGGGAGAGTAGGGGAAAGAGACAGAGAAGAGAGAAAGAGCCAGACAGAGAATAGAGAAGAGACGAAGAAAGGTTTTTTTAAAAAGTACTTTACTAGGAATAAGTAGTTCTACTGTAATGGGACTGTAGCCTGAAATAAACAGAAGGGTTTGCTAACTATACAATAATAAGGCGGCCCGGCCCCCCTGGTCACCCAGTGGCCCCCAGCCCCATCATCACCCTCCCGTTCCACCCCTTGGCCCCTGCCATAGTTCTACTGTACAAATAAAGAGCTTGACATCATCAGAACTCAGAGTTTTGTAAGATTCCTAGGCAGACACCACGCGGTCAATGCACAATGCTGCGAGAGGTCGGTCTGATGCTCAAACTGCAAAGGGAAGAAGCGGGTGCCATCATCACTGCCACTCAATCAATCATAAGAAGTCGCTCACGTTCTGAACAGAGCAGCATACCATGCATCCATCTTCTGAGAAGAGAGAAGCAACAGGGTGATGGGAGGGCGTCATATGGTGCTAAAAAACAACTGATGAAATCATTACTCTAGAGGCTGGTTGGCATCTGATTATGTGGAGCGATAATCAAGTGACACATTCATCGTCAGCAAACGGCACCGCCTACGATCTACTCCCTACTAATACCTCTTTTGTGGAGGAACCTAAGAAGGGCGCCATTCAAGTACTAGTGAGGGGAGAGAAGGCGGTCTTCTCATCATCGTTTCTTACTGATGAAGGTCCGCTACGTACCAATAGGACTCCTTTTCATTGCTAATTAACCCTCTCTTTCCTCGTCCCGCTCCTGCGCTTCTCCACTTTCAATTATCAGCCTATTATTTGACAGTAGTAATGGTTGGTGGTGGGAAGACGAGCGGATCCATCCTGTTGTCGAGGTTGCCTCACCTGCTGGGAAGATGGTGACGACCATCCTTGAATCTTCGGAAGCGCTAGAAGAGGAGGTGCTGTGTGTGACATCATGTTTTCTTTTGTC
>FLMG01003876.1:0-49136 GCA_900088475.1 Hyphochytrium catenoides
CTCTCTCTCTCTCTGCCTTTTGAAAATGGTCTGGGTTGTCTGTCCGTTCGCCGCTTGGCTCCCATGTTCCTTATCTCTTGATGAGACGGTGGTCCAGGGTCCAGCTCCTGATGCGAAGCCATCATCTTGGGGAGGACCTCAATAGTAGGATAGCTTGCCAAGATTAGCAATAGGCTTAACCGCAGTAGTAATAAGAGATGATGATGTCTGTAACGGATTCTCACCGTTCTCCCACAGGAAGGTTCCTTCTCCCTCTCCGGCCCGCCTCGCGCTCTCTTATCTACTGCCTGAGATTACCTGCAGGAGCAAGGGCTAAACGCTTCTTAGTCACCGCGCGAACGAGCAGAATCCTTGCTGTTTCCCTCGCCTCTTCTATTCCCTCTCTCCTCTCACCCATCTTGTACCCTTTAGCGGTCCGTCTTTGAGTAGAGCTTTTCAGTAGGATGCATCACAATGAAACTCATATCTTAAAAAGGGCTGTTGGGAGGATCGTCAAGATATGTCTTCGCCTTCAATGGCGTTGACTTGCCGACATACATAGGTGTCATGGGTACCCTGTTCCACTCGTTCCGTCTAGGTTCTTGTAGTGCTATTCGATCAAATGGCGAATGTGGGATAGAGAGAGGTATAGTGCTCTTTTTTAAGATAGGAGACTCAGGTTGAAGCACCAAAGCAAGGCAGGAGCGAGTAAACGTAAGGATACACGGGCCAGTACTCGCAGAAGATGGCAGTCATCTAGATTGAATAAGACAGTTCACGTCGGACAATTGTCTTTCAGCAAAGACTCTAAGGGCTGTGGGTTGCTCGAGCACGTTGGGCCAACGTTAGCACATGGTAACAGCCCCAGCAGATTGTTTATGTCAGTCACATGCAGCGCCATTTAGCTATTAAACCTTAACCGCGTGTGAAGCATCTACGTGGTCCACAAAGAATGTACTCTTATCACAATTCTCCTTCGGATTCTAGGGTTCACATTCTCTGGCTCTTTAGTATCGAAAAACAAGGCCTATCTCTGTCACAACTAGTCTTGTTAGCGAGACATATTGTTCCAGCAGTGGACCGCATCCTTAGGGATCTTCGCTCACATGGAGACGCCCTCAAATGCTCGAATAAGCCGCTGATTTCCACTCTGGGCACCATTGATAACGCCAGATCCGACGGGTCAGCGGATCTGTCGCAGTATGAGTGCCTGTTGCATTGACTACCAAGCAATATTATCGATACAACAAGAGTGAGAAGATAACCCCTTTTATTCCGCCTTCATATTTGACAGACAGCAGCCGAGTCCTTTATTCAGCAGCCTCGCTGCTGATGTTGAAGTATCTGAGCTCATAGGTGTTCTTGCTGGAAGCAATTACGTGAAGGTAGTCACGGAGCTGTTGCTTCTTGAGGTACTTCTTGGTAAGGTACTTGAGGTATCTCTTGGAGAACGGGATGTTGGCAACCACGTGGATCTTGGTCTTGTCACGAGAGATGGTGACTGTGTATATTATAGGCAACAACATCAGTCATGGAGTGACGGTACCCAGTAACAGAGAAAGCGCCCTCAAATTTACCTGCATCGCCAAGTACACCGGTCTTTCCGTTGACCTTGATGCGGTCGTGAAGGAACTTCTCGAAAGAAGCTGGGTCAAGAACGTGGTCCTCAACTGGGATGCTGCAGTCAAGGGTGAACCTGAGCACCTGCTTCTTCTTGCCCTTGCCAGCCTTGCCCTTGGCAGCGACAGCCTTGGAGGTCTTAGGAGTCTGCTTCTGTAGGGCCAGCGGAACAAACGAAGAGAATAGAGAGTTAGTGTTAAGTTACCCGCTTTCCCGCTCCCGCTTAGCAAGGCTAGGGTCGCCGGCATAGTCGCAATTCAGGCCCATTCAGCTGCATGTCGGTCACCAACAGAGAAGAGGGCTCTGTGATGGCAAAGCTTTCCACCACGTTGTGTCATTCTTGCCCTGTCAATCAAAGCAGTGCTGATGTCCACGAAGGATATCAGCCTTTAACAAAGATTGGGCAGAGAAGATGTCTCTGAGTGCCGTCCATACCAGAGAAGGGTGCTCTGAATGACGGTTATGGGCTTTCTGACCTCAACGACGTCCGTAGCCCTTCGCACAAAACCACTTCAGGGCAGACCAATCTGTGCCCTAGCTATCTCTGCAGACGGCTAGGTCTCAGATTCAGTGCCAAGAAGAGTTTAAGGACGAGGATGGCAGACGTCAGATGGTGGCCTATTGGCCACTGCGCAGCAGGAGCAGGCCATCTTTATGTGACGACTTACAGTGACAGCCATTATTGTTGGGTGTAAGGGGATACAAGCTCCAAAAGGCTGCGTCTGCTGTGTCTCTCAATGCAAAGTGAGGTCTCCACTTCCAGACATCTGGTCCTCCAGGTGAAGCTTTCCTCTGCTGTCTGAAGCTCAAATTTCCATTGGATTTCCCCTTCAGTGGCACTCAACCAGTCACTAAAGACGGTGCCCCTTCCCTGGCTTGCGGTGTCACCCCCTCAGGCACATCTAAGATAAAACCTGAGAGGGAATGGGGGCAGCCCCCGAGTTGGTGATTTGGAGAAGAGGGATGACCCTCGCTTTCTTCACAATCAACGCAGTCCAGCTGCAATACATGGATGATCAGGACTGTACAGATCAAGAATGTAAAGATAACGTTACCCGCTCCCTGACCTCGAAGCTCTGTATTCGACCCGAACACTCCAGTACTACAACTACATCTCTCTCTCTACAGTACTGTACTGGTCTACCCGCGATCATGTAATAAGCTACGAACAACCGTTTTAGATTGCTGTGTGCGCGCTGTGTGTCTTTCCTTGTACAGTCATGGGCCCGGCCATTATTATTCTGAACAAGGGGCCCAAAGAATGCTTTTTTCAGTTCATCATCACACTAGAGGGCATACCCATTCCGAACCGGCATATGACGTTTCGCTTTGACGCTGCTTGCTTCCTCCGTTCTGTCTCTCCCTCAGCTCCTGGTCCTGGGTCATGGGGCCTGGAGCTACAAGCCCGCCAGCGGAGTGGCGCCGCCGCCGCCGCCGCCGCAGCAGCAGCTGAGACCGGTGGGCGCGCGAGGAGAGAGCACGCAGTGAAGCCGCGGGCCTTGGTGGGTGCTGCCTCGGTCTCATTATTGAGCTCTCGCTTCAGGTTGCTCTTCTATCTGCTGCCTCCTTTTGGCTCTTCTATCAGTCCACTTTGGTCCCCTGCCATTCCTTGGTTTCTCGTTCTGAGGTTGGTACTTGGGGCGTGCGGCTCTCATCTTGAGCTTTCAATCTAAGATGCGAGAGGAGCGGACTACCTATGACTTTAAGTGATTGGTTGATCCAAACTGTTTCTAATGCTTCTGCCTCTGCGCTTTGAAGCAATGGCTCCGCACTTGAAGTAGCAGAAGAGGAGCCTGCGGATAATCTGTGACATGTTATCCAAGTCTCAGCTGGACTCGGCTGGCCCCAAAGCCCTGAGCCGCACTAGACTCGATAGCTAGCTCTATGTCTGCCGTCTCTTGTCTGTCCTGACCAAGATGATGCAACCCACCCCCCGCTGGTCCGTGGGCATCCTTCTGCTCGGAGCTATCATCTTAGTCCTTCACAGCCACTTCAACGTAACCTGGAAAGCCGTAGCCACGGGTTCTATCCCGCCGATAGACATCGTGGTCAAGCTCCAATATGACTACACAGAACTCGGCAAGGACCTTATCTTTTATAAGGAGGGTCAGACTCCTGATGGGGCCTACCACGGCTGGTCCATTCTCCGCCGAAACTTCGAAGCCAACTTCATTCAGGACCTTGCCAATAGCTTAGACATTCCGCCCGGCAGCATGTTTGTGGAAAATATTGTTCCGGGAGCCTATCATTATACCTGGACGGGAGAGGAAGGATCTTGGTCGGCCAATTTTGAGGAACCAGGGACGACGCTGCACACGCCGGTCATTTTGGTGCATTTCTCCCTTTCTGGCTTGGCTGTGGACCGCATAGCAAGTGCCGTAAAGACTCTAACACGTTACTCTTTAGATGTGTCGAGTCCCCTTTATGAAGGGCTAGTCTTCGATCGTCTGGAGGCTGACAGCACTGTTGGCATTCACGTTCGTCAGTGGGACACTTCCATCCGTATCCTTTACTCTATGGAGATTATTGGGACCAGAGATTCAGATAAGAGGAAAGTTTTCGATTCTCTCTTTATTGAAGACATTGCAAGGGCGCTAACCATCTCAGCATCCCGAGTGGAAGTCCTTTATATCATACCCGACGGCGGGGGAGAGGACGTCACCTTTACAAGCCAAGTCATTGTCAAGTTCCGTCTCTACCCTAAGACCGACCCCTCAGGACCCAGCGAGTTATCTGTTGATGCAGCACTGCGGGTGTTGCTGTCACAAGTCCAGGATGAGGGCAGTTCCCTCTATAGTGGCAATGTTACCATTAGAACGGACCCAGCTTTTGGTCTTGGAGGGGTCAATGGCGTGCCACGGCGAAGGGCGCGACCGTTTGCTCCCATTCGTAGTCCCCTGATAGGTAGGTTGGTCAAGAAAAGTCTAAACCTAACCGCCAGCACGCCTAATTGCCCTCTTACTACCCAGAGGAAGAATGGGTTGATCTGGAAGCCTGCTGGGACACCTTGCGATGCATTAGAGGCTACCAAGGCAAGGCCCATCTATCTAATTGCTCTCGATACATGGTGATAGGACTAACTTCTACACCTGTGCAACCACCCCGATAGATTATGATCTAGAGCTCGGTCAGTACACAGGATTCTTTCATCAGATCTATCGCGATGGGGAGCGAAGACCATCTAGTCTCGTGGCTCTGTTTGAGCAGTGGAGAGCCGGAACCAGCGGCTGGCGAGAGCGTAACAGCATGTCAGCTAATCAAGAGCTCCCATTGATTGGAGGATCATTAGCTGGAGCACATTTTGATACCTTCGCTCGCCCTCTTTCGTCTCCTTGGAGGGATCTAGTGCTGAATAAAGCAGAACTGCAGCGTTCCCTGGATAATCTGCAGCGGAGGATCAACAAGCTGCATCGACAGATGGAAGAATTGAAAGCCATAAACGCCTTCAACCGTGATCTCAACTTCGGCTTTCAGCCCAATCTTTTCAACTTTTCAGCATGGCAGAACCTCCAGCTTCCCGCCCAGGTTGACGGAGAGCCTGATGTGAACAATATCAGAAGAGCTACTACCCAGATGCTTGCGGAACTGGAGGAGACCCTTCAAGCGCTGAAAGTTGAACGAGATGCTCTGGCAGCTTCTGAATGTGAAACCTGTGAAGTGCTTATTGACACGAGCGCTCTGACCGTCACTTTGGACGGGAGTATAATCGCGTCAGGTGAGGGTTCTTCTTGGAAACGGCGCGACTGGATGCGCTGAGATCACCTTCCTCCCACAGGTATAGCAGCTTCGACGGAAAAGGGGACTGAAGTGGCTGTCTTCAACTTTGGTGCCATAGACCTGGTAAGGCGAGGTTTGCTTTGCTGATGACCCCTGACTCTGGTCGGCCTAAAAGATCCTCCCTGCCATACTCCGGTATCATGGGCAGGGTCCGGAAGTCAATGTTCGTCTCTTTGGTCTTCGGGGCTTGGTGCTGATGAGCCGGAGCTCTGTTTGCCTTGACACGAAGCTCAGTGCTCTTCCAGGCACTCTAGGCGGCTTTGCTGGGTCTTTGCGACTCCCTTCCGGTGACGGTTTGATAGATCCTCGAGGCAGAAAGGACTGGAGCCCCTTCAAACATAATGGACCGGGAGGCCCGTCTGCCGGACAGTTTATGTTCACTATCACCACCAGCGGAAGAGGTGAAGATGAGGTGCAGAGAATCCAAACCGAGGTCTGTCTCCATTCCCTTATCTTTGTCTGACAGCCGATATATTGACCCCTTCGCTTACACTCCTGCAGGCAGCGCCAGGGCAAACAATTTCGGGGTACTTCCGGTTGGAGCTGTGGCCTCGCTGTCACGATGCTGACCAGAGCCTTAGAAAAGTAGGTGCACTGACGGAAACGACCGTCTTGGAAGCCACAGCCTGTGGGCTCTCCATTCAGCGCACTGGTCCTCTGCCGAGTGATATATCCGCTTCGCAGCTACAGGAAGTGATAGAACAGGCACTGCCAGCGGCAGGCCGTGTGTCAGTCGCGAGGTCAAAGCAAGATTCCCAAAGGGGCTTTACATGGGATATCACCTTTCTCTCTGCGGTAGGCGATGTCAATCAGCTCACTGCCGTCAGTGAGCTGCACGGCATAGGTGCTAGAATCTCTGTGCAGACAGTGAGTGAGGCTAAGTCCATTCGTGGGACCTTCCAGCTACGAATGACTCTAGGGGCTCAAGGCGCAGCGAACTATAGCTCAAAGATACTGACTATTCCTTCCAATGTTCGAGCTGACGTCCTGCGGTCAGAGATTAGGTGTGCCTTTGCTGGGCTTCTATCTGTCGTTGCTGAAAGATCAGATCCGGTGGGGAGAGGAAAATGTGATGATGGCCGCTGTGTGAACGGACCCACACGCGAGGGAGGCTATACGTGGACTGTCCTGCTGTCAGTTACGTCCGCTGCCAACTACAGCGTGCCCTCACCTTCTGCAGTTGGCGGGTCTCCCCGGTCACTACTGCAGAGCTTCGGCGCGGAGCACGGTCCGCCCCACTTGGAGCTTGTAGTGTCACAGTCGCAGCTTTCTGGCCCATCTGGTACCGCTGTGTCTCTTAGCACCGGCATAGCCTCACAGTCGGGTTTCTTTGGAAACCTGCAGGTGGACGATCATCTTCCCTTCTATATGAGCTATGGTAGGGAAACCTATTGGTGCATCGCTTATCCTCCTTCCCGTGCGTCACATTTATTGGCCAGTGACTAACCTGTTCTTCGCTGTGTTCTTCTCTCGCGATTCTACCTTGTCAGGAGGAAGTGGGGCCAGCCACGGTGGACAGGGCGGTCTGTCGGGGATGGAAGTGGGTCAAGGCGAAACGAAGATGACGGGAGCTCCCTATAATACTGCGGTCAGTATTCAGGGTCTTAAGTAGATTGTGTCTCCCGTTTGTATGCAAGCTGTCGAGGGCACATCCTCCTCAACAGCCCTTGGGCAACTGAAGTCTTTTTCTCTCACAATGTTGTCTCTTAGAATCTCAGCGATGATTTGATTGGCGGTAGTGGCGGCGCCGGGGGCGGCCGAAATGTCTTTGACATCCTTCCTATAGCGGATCCCTCTGGGAAGGGCGGGTCGGGAGGAGGAGTCATAGAAATATCAGCAGTGAACGACCTTATCATCGGCCCACTTGGAAGTATCACACTTGACGGAGGCAATGGAACAGCAGGCGTTTGGGGAGGCGGAGGAGGAAGGTGAAGAAGCCTTCCCAGTATATGACGGGAGAACCTTAACCATCTAACGCTTCTCCCTCCTCACGGCGCAGTGGCGGCGCTCTGGTTCTGTCCTCAGGCGGCGTCATTGTGAACAGAGGAAAACTACTAGTCAGAGGAGGCAGTGGAGGCTCTAGCACTTCTCTTGCAATCAATAAGGGCGACTCTATCCATCCTGGCGGAGGAGGAGGTGGAGGCGGAGGCCGTGTCGCTATTTATGCAGAATCCTTCAGCGACTTTGGCGAGATAAACGTCAACGGAGGTGCTGGAGGAGCAGGACCAGACGGAGCAGGAGGCCAGACAGGGGCCAAAGGGACAATATCCATGGAGATCCGGGCAACATCAAGCTTCTACATTGATCGAGGGCTTTCTCAAGGTGCAGAAGGCTCCAACTCTTCTTTGTTATTGCGGGTCAGTGACGAGGCGTTGAGGGGGCTGCCAAAGCAATTGAACCTGCAAACAGTTTCTAGGCTTGGGCCAAGCTACCTCCTGCCGCCAAAATCGAATCAGCGGCCATCCCGTGTGCTCTTCTATATCAAAGTTCGCAGGCTGCCGCAGCGCAATCCAGGAAGGAAGAGAGAAGGCTCTCTGGGCCAATCGTCAACAGCCAACCGCTGGATGGCTGCATTGCTACTGACCGGTTCAGAACAAGAGAGCTCAAGCTATCTGGGTTTTGCTGCCACTCACAGAGGCTTCCTGCATGGACAAAGCATTCTAGCTTTAGACGGTGCGGAAGCCTTCGTTTGCCTTATTGTCGGGCCTCTTTCCAAGTGTTAGTCGATTATTGTCTCTATCTATGGAACTGTCTATCATAAGCTCTGTTTCCTTCTTTTGGGATCGCGCTCTGCACCTCTTCCTATCTTTCTCCCTGACTGCCTGTTAACACTCCTGATTCACCAGAAACGTCCGACCTTGTGGGCGGGAATGCTGTCCTGATGGGAAAATGGTACAAAGTTGACATTCGCTTGAACTGGGCCAATAGTTCCTACGACATCCTGCTGGATGACTGGGAAAAGGCAAGAGCCGCTACCAGGATTGGAGCTCTTCTTCTCCTATCTCTTTCTGTGTTCTCCTATCTTCTGATCCGTCTCCCATCTGCCCCCATCGGCTAAACGTGCCTGTCCAGGTCCATGGTGCCCCCTTTACAGGGCTAAGTAGTATCCGCTCTGTCAGAGTCCATTCGATGCTCAGGGGAACGGTCTGGTTTGATCAGGTAAGAGGGCCTGGCAACAGTCCCAAGGCAAGGGAACATGGGATGGAGCGGCAAGGGTGCCTGAACCTAGCTGACTGGTCCTTGTTATCAGGATAGTATTGTCCTCTCTGTTCTTCTCTCCTTCTTCACTCTTCTTTCTGTTGATTCTCTCTCGGTTTCCTGTGTGCTCTTTCTCATCACATATCCCCGTCTTCCTGGTTCCGCTATGTCCTTCGTTGTCTTTCTGATGCTTTCTTCTATCAGATCCATCTTGGCCCCGATCATACGATGGGGTTCAGATGCCCCAACCTAAAAGCCGACAGCAGTGGATCTGGGCTGGATTCATCTTACCGAAGTCAAGAGACAGCCGAAGAGATAGCACTTCCTCTGGGCGGAGTCGATGTGTTTAGCCCTCGGCAGGTACCACACTCCTTACCACCAGACCCAACGTCGGGAACTAACTACCATCATTAACAACGTAGCGCCACTCCTCCCATCTCTCGAAGCGTGCCATGTGGAGCACCGTCGGGTTGGTAGTAAACGAAGGGAAGAAGCATTTGGAAGTTAGAGATGACACACCCTTGACACCCAATGATGAGGACTTTCTTGGGCCAGAAGATGCATTCTCGGGCCTCCAACTTGGAGCTTTTGTTGACATCCCATTGGCAGAGATTGAGGATAGAGAAGGAGGAGGCCACATTGGAGGCGAGGCTGACGAAGGTAAGAGACTCTGTTCTGAATTTCAGGTCCCCTTTTAACTTTTCCGGCTCTCCGCAGACACCTTTCCTTGGGACCAGCCACCCATTGAGGAGACTGGAAGGAAGGTGTCGTCGGTCTGGTATGGCGTCCATACCAATCCCCAGCCTACGGTCTCAGAACCTAGTAAGGGAGGAATCTTCGCCTGCTCGACGAGAGATTATTTCACTTGGAGGCGTGAGGGCGTGATGGTAAGTGAAGGAAGACGCAGTCATAAAGCAACTGAGACATTTGGACAGACCCTGAAGAGATACTATCTGGAACTGACGGATCTCTCAATTTCTTCCTTCAATTGTCTGATGGACTTCCTCTCAACTGTTAGTCGTCCCACTTCATCTCTCGTCTGGGCGTGTGTCCCTCTCTACTTAGCCTGCTACGTTGTTGACTCATATTTCCTGCTTTCCCTTCCCACAGCTTCACTTTGAGAACCTCACGGATATGGTGAGAGGGACGCCCGACCTGCTACGACCAACTGATGTAAAAGTCATTCATAACAAAAAGGACCAACGTTACGTTCTGTGGATGGGGCTCGAAAGCTCCGTCTCCCGCCCTGGCCTGGCCGGTGTCGCTGTAAGCAGCAGTTATAACGGGCCCTTCACCTTCGTTCGTAGCTTCTTCCCTGACGGTAACGCCACTTATGGTCATACCGTCGTACTGGATGAGGAGAGAGAGAGCGCATACCTAATTCAACCCTTCACGGCCTCCATTGAGATGGTTATTCCTGAGGCGGTCATGAATCCTCTCTGGGAGAGCGTGAAGGTCATGCCTAATAGTGCACCTGACGAGCCGGCCAAGGTGGACTTTGCCCTCAACTACCACCGGGCCAAGTATGCTCCAGAGTACGATGACTATCATGATATCTACCTTCAGATCTGGAGACATGAAAATGTTGCGCAGGGCATCCTTTGCATTGACAAGAAGACAAGGGCGGTGCGAGAGCTGCAAGGCATTAGGACCTGCCTGAATAGTGAAGAGAAGGTGATCTTGGGGCAGGGCCAACCTGCTATTCACTCAAGATTCAAGGATCCCACGGTACTCAAGAACAGTCTCTGGCGGCCAGATTCTGTGCCGACAGTTCGAGCCCAGCCTTGGTGGAACAACTACATAGACGGCGTCTGCGGCCGCAGAGACTTCACTGATGGGTTAGATCGGTATGATCAGGAGCTATATCTGCGCAGTAGCGCTTTTTATCCTGACAGCAGCGGCAAGCTGGATGCTGGGACAATGAAGGGCAAGCTGAAGCGTAGAACGGTTCTTCCTGATCGTTCCAACTGCAGCAACATCGTCGATAATCCTGTCCATCCCACCCTGCCAGACTCCAGGATCGGCCCGCCAAAGAAAGTAGAGACACGCCATGCCAGGTTTATCGCTATCAGACAACTGACGTCTGACTTCCTGGACACCACGGGCGTCCTCCACCTTATTGAAGGAGGTTTCCAAAACAATAAGCTTCCGTCAGATCTCATCGACGTCTGCCGCCAGCTGTCATGGGACGCTGGAGCAGAGCTGCGGACAAGCTTCCAGCCTCCACAAGTTATTCCTGAGTTGACAACGGCCCGTAACTGGAAAACTCGTTACAGCCAATACATCCTCCACTACAATGACAGAGCCTGGGACTCACCCGCATGCCTGAATGATAAAGACTGTCCAGTGAATTTCAAGGACCAGCTACTAGACATTAAGGAGGCAGACTGACCTCCTTTGCGAGTGGAGGATGAGAGACGCTTTCTGTGGCGATGATGGCTAAAAGGGGGCCACGATAGGATAGAGCAAAAGCGAAGGAGGCGAGTGCATGGGGCTAGCGACCCGTTGACTGCTGCTCACGGCACGAGGCCTAGAAATTCTAGATCTGCTTGAGCTCTTTCTATTAGCAGCCATACAATAATAAACGAGATGGCCCTCTCATATCGCGGAAGTAACCATTTAGTCCCAGGCGGATGCTCGATCTCCCACAGCGCCCCCGAAGGAGTCCTCTTCAGCAGTCAGTAAAGGGTTCTTGGGGTCGAAAGGCGCTGTAGAGTTCCGCTTTTTCCTCTTCTTGATCACCACCTTCACCACGCCTGATTGAGCTGGTCTCTGCAAAAGACATGTATAAGCGCCATGAAGGGAAGACAGACAAAGTGCAAGAGTTGTAATTGACTCACCTCCTCTGCAGCTTTTCGCTTGGTTCCTTTATTGTCGGCTACTGCTTTCTTCGACCCTTTCGCTTTAGCCTTCGGCTCTTCAGCGGGCTTGCCTGACTTGACGAGTGCTGCACCCAGAGGGAGAGTTTCAAGATCTAAATCCAGGTCGCTCAAGTTGTGGTCTCTGACATCGGATGGACCCTTTGAAACTGCTTGCTGGGCTGACTTCCCCTTCTTTGATTGGCCCGAGACCTTCTTTGACTTCAAGTTGAGACCGTTGGTGAGATTGCACACTGATACAAAGTCAGGAAAGTTGAAGCTGAGTCTCACCTGTTCCTCATTCGTATGCTTGATCCTCTCAGATTCCACTTGGGCGTCATTATCGGGTCTAGACTTCTGTGCTTCTTTTCCCCCGTTCCTTGGATTGGAAGAAGGGACTGCGGATGCAGTATTCTCGGAATCCCTTTTGGAGTTCTTGCTATCTCTTTGTTTCCCAAGCTTGTGCCCTTGACTGCTGTCGGCTACTTTAGCTGGTCTGGACTTCTCCTTTCGCTTGTCGTCCTCCTTGGAAACATCTCTCGGCTGCTGGTTATGTCCGGAGCCCCTTTCCTTGGGGTTGATCTTTCCCTGGGTTCTTGATTCCTTTCTCAAACTTTTGTCAACCGTTATTGAAGGGCTTCCTAGGTTCCTATCCTGCCTTCTCTTAACATCTTTAGGCTTGAATGGCTCCTTCTTCCCTCTTTGTTCCCCTGGATAGAGCATTTAAAGTATAAGATGGCGTTTTCTTACTCTGGCAGGGAAGAAGACACTGCAAGCCTTACCTTCATTTGCCTTTTCCATTTGACCTTCCTCGTCAGATGCCTTTGATGCTTTAAAACTGTGACTGCGCTTTTCCATAACCCGGGTGCCATCTCTCACAATAAGCTTAGGGAAGAGCCTCTTCATCTTGAAGTTGTACTGCTTGTGCTTGGCATCAAGCCTGCGAGCCTCCTTGGAGTGCTTTTTCCCTCTCTTGTCACCGTCTGGAACGTCCTCCCCATCTGAGGTGATGGATTGCTCCCTCTTTGCCGCATCACCTTCTGCCGTGGCTCGTGATCCTTCGATGGAGACGCCGCAAATGGGGTTTCCTTTTAGTGAGAGCTGTCGCAGCTCTGGAAGCTCAGCCAGCTCTTCCACACCTTCCCAGTTGTCTATCAAATTATGGCCTATTTCTAGAATTTTCAGCTTGGCTGCTCCGCAGCATAAAGGCAAAGAAAAAGCAAGGGATTAGTTTTTCAACAGTAAACACCAGCGGCCGCTAAAAGGAACCTACTATTCTCCCTAAAAGCACCAGCAATTGTTTCAATCTTGTTATGGTTTAACCGGAGCTCTTGAAGATTTGGAAGCAAGTCCAGCGACGGTACCGCCTACAAGTTAGCCCGTTAGCGCCGCTAAGATATATAGTTGGAGTCACTGGCGCCCCATCTTTGCGATCGTACGAACCTCAAGTTCATTGTTGGACCTGAATGCGGTTAGAATGGAGGCGCGAAGAGGACGGTTAATTCGAAGTCGGCTGGAAGAAGATCAGTCGAACTTACAAAGAGAGCTTTACAAGGGAAGGGAGCCTCTGCAACGCCTTTAGATCCAGTACTCCGATCTTATTGTGGGAGAGTACCAGCGTATTCAGCTCCTGTGAGCTGTGTATCAGTACAGATCACCAGTCCTCAGAAAAGATGCCCTTTGACTTCATACCTTCAGTTTAGGAATCCAGTCCATGCTATGGATTGCATTGTTATTCAGTATCAAGGCCTGGAAGGGGTCGAAGTCTTAGCAGCAGAGGTGGCAGTCATACCTCAAGATGAGTAGCGAACCTTGAGCCTGTGTAAGTCCTGCAACGTCTGGGAAGGGATCCGGGCAATTTTGTTATGGGACACGTTCAGTGTTACCAACTCTCGAGCAAATCTCACTTCTTGAAGGCCCTAGATATCGCGAGAGTAGGTCAGGAAGCCGTTTAGGTCGCCACAGTGTACCCCTTTCCGTGTTGGTCCTACCTCCCCAGTGAGTTGGTTCTCTGCCAGGCTAAGCAAGGTGAGATGAGGGCAAGAGCGCACATCCTGAATCCTTGTTAGCTTGTTTCCGCTGAGGTCTAACTTCCGCAAATTTGGCAGGCGGCCAAAGGCAACAATGGTCTCAATGCCTCGTCCCTTCAGTGATATGTCTTTGGCCTCGGCCACAGCGAAACCGACTTCGTCTTTTAGCTTTTCTGCGGTGAGCTTCTTGATCTTCCGATGCTGTTGCTCCGAAGGACTAGTCCCAGCAACCCCGGCACTTGCATCTGCCGAACGCCGGCGAACCATATTGAAGGTGAAAGTTGGTTACTTTTCTAGCAGCTAATCTTGCTTTCACATTTGCAGCATTGGCAAATCCTATCGCCAACCACTGATTCCTTGCAACTGAGCCTACTATCAAATATCCTTGTCCGAGGTTCGCATTACGCTTGTGATAGCTTGGCTCCTTGGTCCACCTTGGGCATCTGAGGACCCCCGATCAGCCTGGAAGTTCGCTGCACACTGCTGGGACATGGGAGCTCTCTAGAACTACCTCTGCTTAGCGATGCGATCAGAAGCCGCGCTTGTCATCTTATCAGGCGTTACCTGGCCGCGCAGGTTCGCATCCTCAGAACGGGCGCTCTTGGTCCATCAACCAGCACCTTCTCCCCCAACTAGTTCACGAAAGTAAATCCGACCGCAACCGAAATAAATGGGCAATGGGATAATCAACACGTCATCGGCTTGTATACAAAAATAGCCCGAGATTAGTGTGAGCAGGACCGAATAGATCACTTGTCACAATAGCGAAGGTGAAGAAGAATCGTAACTTATGATTCCTTGAATTGATCTAGCAGCGATAACTAATAGCAGGGGATTGTTCGTTACATCTCTGTCCATCTACAGTGAGAGGGTTGCTGGAGTGAGGAGGGCTTATATAATGATGTCTCAGTTTGCGATAATCCATCATGGATCTTGGCCCGCCCCGACCTCGGCTGCTCGGCCCTCGCCTCACTCATCAGCTTCTGCTTCGTGGCATGCTGCTAAACCTCAGCCTTAAAGCACCTGAGCGGGGCTCTCCCTTTCCATAACACTATTGTCATATCTGCCGTGTCCGGTCGGCCAATTCAATATACTGTCTCCTAGGGGTGGCGACCGACTCCTGTGTGGACCTCGGTGCAGCTAAGCCTGAGACCTCATTAAGCCATGTCAAGGTTTTGGGTTTGAATCTAGCCCAAGCCACTTTTAGCAAGTAAAGAGTCTATCAAGAGTAATCATGCCGGCAGGAAAAGGAGAGAAAGCGCAGTCTCCGCAGGGTTCCCCGCCCCACAAGAAGGACAAGGAGGCTAGTAGCGCTGAAAAGGCTCCTGAAGCTCCAGCGGAACAACCAGCATCTAAACTGGACCCCAAGCAGGTGTTGAAGCTCCTGAAGGCAAAGGACAAAGAGGGCAAGCTGGAAGGGCTGGAGCAATGTGCTTCTGAGCTCTCAATTCTTCGAAATGGACCTATACTGGCCATTGTTATCGCGTTCATTGCCAAGCCAAAGGTAGAGACAGCACATAATCTGTAGTGGCGAATGGCTTCGTAGTAATCACACGTGATGTTGGGATGCATTCTACTTTCTTCTTAGGCGGTCGACACGATGCTCCCAGCCTTAAAGCTTATTCTTAGCTTTTTGACGAGCCAGGGGACACCATACCAAGGAGTCAAACCATCAGGTAAAGTCGGGTTCTTTCTCGAAAACTCTCAGCAGCTTTCCCAGTAATCTATCTTACTCCTGACGTTGCCCTGCTAACTCTATTACGACCCAGCCCATGCTCTGTTAGACCTTGATGCAATGAAAACCGACAAGGAGAAAGAAGCGCTCCGCACCTTCCCCCAGACGGTGTTGGGGTTGCTCAACAATAAGGATAAGGATGTCCAAGCAATGGCGATTAAGTGCTTTGAAGAGGCGATGGCCTACGTCGCCACTCTTCCTCCATCAGATCTCTCTTACAGTCTTTCTATATTCTTGGGTTCCGAAGGCTCCAACCTGCTCCTGATAGCAAAGAAACTCGAGGATAAGAAACCTCAGGGAGACGGTCTGGTGTGCTCCCTGATCCATTGCTTGGCGATGTTGCTGCAAAACAAAGAGCCTGATGCCCTGCCAAGCTCCACCTCTCTAGCGACTGAAAGGCTTATCTCCTGCTTGTGGACTCACAGCTCCAAAGAGAATATTCCTGAGGCTAAACCTCACGCACTATCAGCCCTTGCTTGCCTTCTGCAGAATGGCGGCCCTCCTGTCCTGGAGTTGTTCTTAAAGGTGGTTGAGCTCTCGCATATACGCAAGTTCGTTGGGGACGAGTTGAGCGCTATGAAGGCTTTGTCTACAGCACATAGCCCTGATGTCACACATGCTAAGGAAAAGAAGTCGTCGCAGTTGACAGTAGACACAGACAAGATACCAAAGGTTGTCGAGCGGGCAGTGTCTATGCGACCTCTCTGTCTTATCCTCTTCAAACTCTGTCAACACTTAAACAATACGTCACAGACCGAGGAAGTGAAAGAGGATATCCGTTCACTACTGCTCGATTTCTATTTGGCACTATTCTCCTCTAGCGATTTATTGGCCTCAGAAGAGCTGGCACTTACGCTCTGCAAGACTTTGACAACTATCTGTGAAGCGGATGCCAGCTTCAGGCTCGCTCTCTGTGAGAAGAACCTGCTAGGAAGCCTTCTTACTGCCCTAACAGCCTCTTCTCTTCGTGAAGCTAATTCAGTCAAGTATGCTCTAGATAAACTCGTGCACCACCTGCTGCCGGACGCTGGAGAACAGGTCAGAGTCTAAAGTGTGATTGTTTCACGGTTATCTCAGTGGTCTGACGCTCGTGGATTATCTGCCCCAGCAGGTTGACGAAGCCATCACCCTTCCCAGAGCGCAAGGTGATCCTCATCCCTAGCTGGTCATTTTAGCTACGTTATGACTCCTTCCGCTCCTCCCATCGGTCCTGTCAGGTGCTCGAGCGTTCATTGAGGTGCCTGCCATTCTAGCAATGACGAAGGATTCGCAGGAATTTGACCTCTTGCTCTGTGGTATGAGCCTCTCTCTCTTTTAGCATCGGCTTATGAGAGTAACTAAACGCCCTATTCTGTAGTGCGACTAGTTGCGGTGCTCTCACAGCGCCAGAAAGACGCAGAGGCGATGGCCTTTGCTCTCTACCAGCCCTTAGTGTCGAGGCTTGAGCAGCAAGTAGCAGCACTGGCTCATCGGACAAGCTCAGAGTCACTAGAGGGGGAGCCTCTTAGAGCCATTTCCATCGCATTTGCTATTGTCAGAGGCATCACAAACTTGGCAAGGTTTGCATCAAAGATAGTGCAGGTAAGGAGCTTAAACCACTGAGTTACCACAAGCCCCTAATGCAGACCAAGCTAACGGACTGGAGTGACAGGAGAGCCGTCAAGACACCAGAGTTGCGGTGAATTCCTTGATTGGTCTTTTGCGGTGGTTGAGCCCCAATAACGGCACGGGCTCAGTGGCATCTCTACCGCTAGACCCACGCCGTTGCTCCTGGCAAGATAAGCAAGATCTGAAGGAGACGGTGAATATGGAAGTGGAGATTGCTGCGGCACTCGTCACCATAGCAGAAAGCTGCTCTAATCTTAGCCAAGGAACCGAAGGCCAGGAGGTGCAAGTCAAGGACGACGGGGCCAGTGCTCTACGTGAGCGCACTGGGGACCTATTGGCACTGCTTGCCGAGTCCAAGCAGCCATCAGTGCGCCTGCTGTTCATGAAGATCATCCCTCCTGTCTACGGTACTATCGACGGCAAGCTCGCACTAGCTCAGGCTGCCCCGGTACCTAAGCCGGAGGCTGGAGGGCTTGCAACCACTGCTGAGCAGCAGAGACGCTACTTCGGAACCAACTTGGAATCGGACTCAGCGCAGCTCTACCTTTGCCTTCTCCGTCCCATTTTGTCAGTGTTGGAATCCTCTTCCAGCCAGGAGGATATTCTCATATCAGTTCGTGCTCTGTTTGCCCTCTGCCACGACTTGGCTCCGGACGGATCACCTCCAGAAACATCCCCCAGTCAATATGCCAACTTCTTTGCTGGTTATGCCATGAGGCTAGGAGCGTTAGTCCATCTGATCAGCCTGCTTGCCAGCAGCGGTGAATTGCTGGGAACGGCAGAGACCAAGGATGAGATGGAGAAGGCCATGGATCTATTAGCTCACAATTTAATAGCCCGCGGGGAGACGATGCAAATTGCAATGAAGAAAACATTGGAGGCGTATGCTCAGAGCCCGCCAGAGCCGATACCAGCTAAGGGAAAGGACGTTAGCAAGCCGAATGCCGCACGACCAAATTCTGCAGCCAAACCAAGTAGTGGGGGTCCTAAAGGCAAGGATAAAGAAAAAGATAAGAAGGAGTCACACGCAACAGATAACCTCAACGCCGGGTTGCCGTATGACAGCTCTGCCGTTTCGCCCGCAGACGTTGTCACTGTGAAAAAGGAGTGGGAGGATCTTCTCAACAACAGAGTAGACAACAAGCGCTACGACTTCGGGGGCTGCACAGCACTCATTGCAGCCATCAGTGGCGGCCTGACAGAGATCGTATACTCCCTCCTCCGTTCAGAGGCGGATCCGAACATCACAGATGATGAAGGGAACAGCCCATTAATGCATGCGCTTAGCAATGGAATGATTGAGGTCATCGGGGCGTTGGTCTCCACTGGAGCACTTGTGGACCACGCTAACAATCACGGGGATACTGTCCTGAAGTTTGCACTGGCGACGCCCACAGTCACGATTTTGAAAGAGCTGGAGGCCAAGCGCCAAGAGGAAAGGCCACAGGAGATCCATGAAGTTGGACCGCTTGCCCTCTCTCTGTTACTTGAAGAAGACGCAGATCCTGAGATATCAGACAATGAGGGTAACTTCCTTATACATCTCCTGCTCCTAGGGGCGCAGGTGCAGGGCCGGGTCCGCCTGTCCCGCCTTAGGCTATGCTATAGCTCGAGAGATGCACAAAACGCCGAACAAGTTGCCTTCTACCTGCAGGAAATCTTGAAGCGTAAACCAGACATCAATGTTTGCAACCTTCAGGGTCAGACAGCCCTCCATATCGCTATTAGAAAGGGACATCTGGCCGCCGCCAGGATCCTTTTGGAAGCGGGCTGCAACCCTAATGTACGGGACCAGAATGGGCTCCTACCTCTGCATTACGCCTCGGCGGGTGCATGCCCGGACAGCGTCTCCTTGATCAAGGAACTGTTGCGGGTCGGTGTGAGATGGCCTATTATTGATGGTGCGCATGTGGACAAGCATAAAGGAAGAAGTGCAGCATACAAGCAGCGGCTGGCCGTGACTGAGATATTAGATTTTGGGCTTGCCAGTTTGCTAAGCCCCGCGGTGGTTGTCCAGCCAGCGGCCACATTGGAAGACTTGACGACATCTCAAGGAAAGGATGGAAAAGACCTCTTCCTTTCGGCTGGGGGGGCTTTGGACGATCAGCTTCAATTTTACCTCCAGTCTGATGCAGCCGTGGACTCGCTAATGCCAAATGAGCGGAGCAAAGTTCTCGCTTTCCTACTCAACGAGCTCAAATTGCAGCCAACCAAGAGGATGGCAGATGGCCGTAACATATTGCACGTAGCGTGTATGATGGCTGGCCCACGAGCGGTGGACGTATCTCTCATGTCTACGATTGCGAAGGCTTGGCCCTCTCTACTGACACAAACTGTTGATGGAAGAAAGGACCTGAGCTTGGACAGAAGGCTACTGCTTACCCCTCTCCACATTGCACTCAGACAGGGCGAGGCAACCTTCCTCACTCTAGTAGGAGAGAACTTCTCAGCGCTTCTCCTAGATACATTCCCAAGCCTACTGCACGAGGCAATTGGGGTTGAAGTATCAAGAGCGACCCTACATGCCCTGGCAACTCCTGAGGCTATATCTAAGGCTGCCGAGGTGGCAGAAATGTCAGTGGAAGCGTACTCTGGATATCTGATGACACGAGCAGCATGGCTTCGGAAAGCAGAGCACCTGGAGTCCTTTCTTGACTTACGTATCTTTTCAGTTGATGCTCGGCATCCGGTCAACGGGCAGACAGCGTTGCACGTCACTTGTGAGAGTCGGGAAGAAGGGCTTACAAGCCTTCTTCTAGACAGAGGAGCACGAATAGACATAGAAGACCAGGATGGGATGACGCCTCTGAAGCTTGCTTTTGACTTAGGTTTTCAGAACTTTTTCCGGCTGCTGCTTGAGAGGAAGAAAGACCTCCCACTAGACACTATATCTATGGTGGTAAGGGAAGCAGAGCAACGGAGTATCAGTTTGGGACAACGACAGAAAGATGAGCCAATGACTGAACAGCTTGCCCTCGAGGGTCCTGAGGCCATTATGCGGTTGGTCCTTAAACTTGCTGAAGATCTTCCGGTCCAGCATGTGCATCCATGTTTTGCGGCTGGCCTCACTTATAGCGAGCACCTCAAACGTGAGGAGAGTGGGTCTGCAACTGGTTTGCTGGAGGGAAAGGACCCCTGCTTAGTCCCCGTAGATGCACTTCGAGCGCCAGAGAGTCCAGCAGGAGCGCTAGGCACTGCCGGCCAATAACCGGCTCTGGAAGGGCACGTAAACATTGAATAACTAATCTATCTATGCGAGGCTCGACCTCATTTTCTGAAGATGTGCTCGGTAATTGCTTCCCGTGCCCATAGCTTAGAAGTTACGCCTTTTCACTGACCCCTGCGACAATTGCAGTCTAAAGAGTCACGCATTAGGTCACTCCTGAAGGTTTTTCTCGATCATTCGAGCTAGCTCCACCACCTCATGGGGATACCCCGAGAGCTCGGCGACGTGGATTCCAAAGCTTTTATCAGTAGGACCCGGCGCAAGTTGGTAGAGTAACGTGAAAGTGGAGGCACCAGTCTCTGCTGCCATGTGAAAGTTCTTTATGCCAGGATGTGTACTCTCCATAGTAGTGAGCTCATGGAAGTGTGTAGCGATGAAGCAGAAGCATCCGAGATCTTTGTAGATGCTCTCAGTGATGGCGAAGGCCAGTCCAAAGCCGTCATGTGAAGAGGTTCCCCGTCCAAACTCATCTATAAGAACGAGGGAAGAGGGTGAGGCGTTCTTAAGAATGGCAGCAATGTCGAGCATCTCAGCCATGAAGGTAGAAATCCCTTTAAACTGATAGTCTTGAGCCCCGAAGCGTGTAAAGAGACAGTCAAAGATTGGAAGCTCCGCCACTGTACAGGGAACGAAGCTACCGATCTGAGCCATCACCGCGAGAAGCCCTACGGTGCGCAGAATGGTGCTCTTCCCACCCTACAGGGAAGTTCAATGGTCAGTTGCTGTTCTGGTTTCCGGGCTCTCTCCAATTCCCTTTCTGGAGTTCTCCCCTATCACTCTCTCTCTCTCTCTTCTCTTAAACAAGCTACTAAAGCAGGTGTAAGGACTAAAGACTTGGCTCCCATACCATGTTTGGCCCTGTAATGATCGCTATCCTTGAGTCATCCGTAGAGCAACTAACCGAGTTGGGGATGAAGTGCACCCCGTCCTGTCCTTCAATGCACGGATGACGAGCCAGTTGAAGTTCAATTCTCCTCTCTTTTTTCTTGACTGAGGAGGACAGTTGGGGACAGCAATAACCCTGCACTGCCGCAACTTGTGCAAGGGATGAAAAGGTATCGAGGTCGGCTACGATCGAGGCAGCCTCTTGAAGCGCCTTGGCGTACGTTTGGACCACCTGGAGGCACTTTTGAGTCAGCTTATGTTGAAGCTGAGTGTACTCTTCCACTGTAGAGCGGTAAGCATGACTCAAGTCTCGCAGAGTCGCCGTAGTAAACAAGGTGCCCGCCTTCTGTATTGAGAGAACTATCAGAGTGTTCCTCTTCTTCCGCAAAAGAGCCTCATCCTTTTTGGTCAGGCGTAGGTGATAGCCGTATGTTTGATGATTCTCGAGCCGAATGCGATCACTTTCCAGCCCAAGAAGTGTGGTCACTTCTTCTTTCTCCTTCTCTATCCTTTCCTTCAAGGACAGACGCTTGGTATGTAGAAGAGCAAGAGGATGATAAAAAGTTGGCTTGATAAGGCATAACCGGTCCTTGGTATAGCTCTCCAGGTCCACAGCTTCTTGGACCATGGCGTAGAAGCCCTGTAGCTCCTTAGATATCTGCTCCGTCTTTTCCAAGAGTCGAACGATAGGACTTGTTCCATCCTCCCCTCCTGCTATGTCGACTGATGTCGCCGATACCGCTTGGCCGAAGGCAACAGTGAGATCAGGAATGCGTATCAATGCAACGTAGAGTTGAATGACGTCACGTAGGCTCCCCATTCCCTTGCGGATCTTCCACCGCAGTCGATCCACATCAACTAAAGACCTGAGGAACTGGTCTCGAATGTAATCTCGTAGTAATGGGCTTTCAACGAAGAACGCTACCACTCGTTGTCGTTCCAAAATGGACGCTAGCGAAGTAAGAGGAAGCTTCATCCACTGCGGAAAGCAAGGGAAAAGAACATCGAGCGGGAGGTAAGCCAAGATTTGCTAAGGGTCATCCGTAGCGCAGCGTTTCTATGTATGGTCTAGTACCTTAAGCAGCCGACGAGAACCCATAGGAGTCTTGCATCTGTTCAGCAGCGAGAATAGTGAAATATCTCTACCCGCACCTATGCCAGAGGGGGAATTCTCATGATGAGAGGATAGATGGTGGCAGTGACGGCTGTGGCAAAGAGACAGCCAGATTACCTCTTTTAGGGCCCGGGAAGATGTTCAGCGACGTGGATGCTGCTTGGTCATACCTAACATTAACATTATAGCGTTCGGGTGCGGTCACAGAGGGCAGGAAAGATGAACAGTACTAGCAGAGTTAAAGACCTCATATAGCCTTGCAATGAAAGCTCTATCAACTCATAGCTGCCCTGGGCCGATGGATTGTCCAGCAAGTCCAAATAGGACAGCAGAGCGGACACTGCAGAGGAGAGAAGACGGGAGCCTCGAAGTTTCTCGACGGCCAATTTCGTGTCTGATAGCAGCGCCTCGTCTTGGACAGCTAGACAATGTTAGGGCAAAAAGGGGATGAGTGATACAAGGACAAGCACAGGCGATATATGAGATCTGATTACCATGGAAAGTCCTGCCAAACAAGAGCATGTCCAGAGGATCACCCGCACCCTGGGGTGAGAAGTCCTTCCTTTTTCTAGACACGCTAACTATACCACTAGAGTCCATGAGCTCTTTAAGCCTTTGATAGAGGTTGGGTTGATGCTCTAATTGCAAAGGAGAAGAAAGACGTCAACGGTTGCTTAGCGAAAGGCGTTTCTCCAGCTGTATGAGCGATAGGGTTGGACAGACAAAGAAGGAAAAGCAAGAAGACTGCGCGATAGAGTAAAGAGGCTCTTCTCAAAGGAGGAACAGTCCGCGAGAGGGATAGGAAGAGCCGGCTACGGCCGCAGGGGTGGAAGCCATCATGGTCTGGCCACGGCGGTGGGAGGTGTTGGCCTCACCGCTGCACAAGACGCATTCTTTCACGTTAAATTGGTTTAGTGCGCTCCTAAGAAACCCAAAATCTTCCTGGTCTTCAAACTCCATGAAGCCCAGCGTCTGCTCTACTGTGTGCGCTGCCACCAGCGACAAGCGTAGACTGGTCTCCTTCTCTACCGCCATCAGACTGGCAACAGTGCCATAGGCCGACAAAGCAGAAGGGACATTATCCCGCCCTTGATCGCTAAGTATAAGGTGGAAGTCCTAGATGGCGCGAAGCCAACTGAGAGGTGGAAGCCACAGAAGAGGATGACAAAGCTCCACTCACCGCCACATTGCCGGGTGACCCTCGTAACTTCCGCCGCCAGATAGAGCCCTCAAGTTCCCAGGTCTATTGTGGCCAAGAGAAGGAACGCGTCATTCTAACTTCAAGCAACGGGAGAAGGAAGGTTACGGAATGCGCAGAGTCGAGAAAAGCTGGGATGAGCAGAAAACCAGAGAATCGGAACTATGGGAACCAAGAGCCAAAGAAGAGGAGACTTGAGAAGAGCTACCGTCAAGCCGACCAAGATAAAGATCGTGGAAGATGAGAGAAAGAGTGTGTCAGAGACTTGATCTTCAGTCTCAAAAGCTTAAAGAAGCGACTCAGGCCATTACCTCGACGCAATAGCCCCGAGCAAGAAGCAAGTCCTTTACTATTGTTCTGAACAACGCCTCGCTGAGAGTGACACTGCGTGAGGCCACCACGTCAGTTTAGCAGCAGCGGTATGCAAAGTCTAGAGACTGCGGTTTGCAGGGCTTACCATCTGACGGTGTCACCCTTGGACAATGATACTTCCTTCAGGGCGGCCTTGGACTCGTAATACTGACGAGCGATAAGCTCTGCGTCCTCCTCATACACGCAGTAGTACAAGGACGTGAGATCATTCTTGCGCTTGAAGAAGCGGATGAGCCGTGCGCTGTCAAAATCTGCAGCTTTCTCTTGACAGAAAGCTGCAAGCTCCGCCTCTGCTACCTGCCCTCTCATCCCAGCTGGCATCACGCTTGTCAAAGCCTCCCACAGCGGAGGCCAGACTAGCGCAGGTGGCTACAAGCCAACATATTCCTGGATAGGCGACAGCACTGAAGCCCTGATAGCTGCCAAGTGGGTCTTTCAGAGGCAAAGAGGCTATAAGCACTGTCCAAGGACCTCTCCTCAGCGCTCAGCGTCCGGCAGACTGACAGACGGCATTAGCGTAGGAGGAGGAAGTCGAAGAGCAACTCCCTCCGCATCTGCACCTTTGACCACATTCTGATGGCGCTTCTGTCTCTCAAAGATAAGCCGCAGGTAGATAAACGTATTAGTCAATATGCTATACGGTACCTGATCATCTTCCGCCTTCGATCTTTTCTTGATGGCTTTTCATCGCTCGAGGCGGCGAGGAAGAAGATCGGTGAGCGTCATCAAGCCAGAGCAAGCGGCTTAGTAAGCGGAATGATCTGGCTCTTGACACTCATAGAACACTGACATGGAGACCGCCACACATCGTCCAGAGTCGTTGAGCCTTCGCGCAGGAGGTCTATCGGAGCTGACATGAGAAGGCTTTGTACAGATCTGTGTGGCTTCATCGGTGGCGCTGAATATAAGCTGCCATGAGACCTCCGCGTGAGGCGCTGCTGCTCACAGCAGGCGTCGCACCGTTAGGATGCCTGTGCTGGCTTTATGGCCATGCCCTTAACGTGGCCATTGTACTCTCCGTGGTGGTCTATTTTGGTTCTCTGATGTTTACTCGTTGGACTCGAGCAACCAGGAAGGGCAAACAACTAGCTGATGGCGGAGAGACACCACTGCCAATCAACTCTGAGGAATGGCTCCAGAGCTCCGCCCCTGTGCAAGGGATACTTGTTCTTTCTCTTCTCTTCTCTTCGCTCTCCGGTGGCGGACGCACCTTATCTTTATCCTCTACTCTTCTTTGTCTTAGCGGGTTGGTGGCGTCTACGTTTCTGCTCTCGTTTACCTCCCTGACTACTCTGGTCCACTGCCTAGCACGTTCACACCTGCAGGGGGCTTTGAATGGCCAAACGAAGTATCCTAGCAGTTTTCAAATGACCCTGCTGCCACTCTTGCCTCTTCTGGTGATGCTATCTGGAGGCCTGATACTTGCAGGAATGTCAATCCTGCTCTGTGGGATCGACAGCTCTAGCTACCTGCTCGCGTTGTATCTACTGATTAACCTATGGATGGCCCAAGAATCGCCCGTGCTGAAAACATGGTATCGAAAGGGTCAGCAGACACTGTGGGCAATCGGAGATGATCGGACTCTCCGACTCGGGGCTGTCATGGTTCTCTCAGCACCAGTCGCTCTGGAGCTCCTTCTTCTTCTAACACACTTTGGGTTTCACTTGGAGCTCCTCATACTTCGCTTGCTACCTCTTATCTGCTTCTTACTCCTCGCTCTAACCGCAATATCTCCTAATGAACCGAGTGCCGTCTTTCGGGTGCCGCTCTATCGCTGGCTCTCCTCTGACTCACAGATGCTGGTTGTCCGTCGTCTCATGATGTTTCTCCCTTCCGTCCTTTGCGCTTCCCGCTACATTGTCCACCATCTGATCCCTGTCGCTCTAATGGCGGGAGCTATCTCCGTAGTAGAGGCTAGCATACTTGCTTCAGGCTGTTGGGCATCTAGCTCTAGGCCGCTTCAACGCCTGAGCGAGGCAGGAGCCCTCTCCATTCTAACAGGAAGTCTTGCTTTGAGTGGAGGATGGTGGTCACTGTTGGAGGTCTACGTGGGCCTAGCAGCCGGCAATCTGCTGCAGCACATTTGGCAAGACACTAAGCCTTCATCATTTGACGGAGTCAGAGACTTTCGGCAGCTTGGAAGTCTTGCATTGACAGCCAGCGCATGCCTAGTAATCCCATGGATTGGCAACCTCATTGTCAAATGGGGAGCTGCAACTGATCTTAGTGAAGCCAACGCCCTCGAATCTTTTCTGATCCTAGGTTTGGAAGGAATTGCCAGCTTGCTGTTCACTTCTGGGGCGAGATTGGAAGGTTTCTCTGCGGGGTTGGTGACCTTCATGGGGGAGATGGTTCACGTCCGACTGCTGGCATCCAAACAGAACGATGAAGAGTCACCTCTCTTCCTCTTCTGGGCCCTCCCGTCCTTACTGGTAGCTCTCGCTGCTCTCCAGTGCCAGGTCCTGCATCGCTATTGGAGAGGAAGGTGTTCTTCGTCGCTCCTTGCACTAGTCACCGCGATAACAGTGTCCCAGTCTCTAGGCTGTCGAGGTAGCAGGCGCTTGAGGTTGGCACTGGGCATTCACATGGCCGTAATACTTCTGCCTGCGCTATGTTACAAACCAAATCATCTCAAAGACAGCCCTATGGTGTTGGCAGTAGCCTCTCGCTTTGACGATAGAATCCCTGCCAACACTCCTCTTGTTCTGCTTCATGCCTTGCTCTTTCCCTTGACATCACTCTTCCTGGTCAGGCAAGTGGATGCTGAGCTTTCCAAAGAGCTCATAACCTACTTCCCAAAGATTTGTTGTGCAGTTTACACCTGTTACATCTTCTTAGCGTTGGGATGGCTGTGCAGGCGATACTTTCCCAGAAAAGTCCTTTTCCTTAGAATTGGAGCTGGAGCCGCATTGGGCACAAGTCTGATTATTTTGATGGCTCCAGCCCATGAAATGCAGGCCTTGCTGCACTCTGCGACGACCCTAGAGCCTAGCAGCAGTGGAGACGACAACGCTTGGCAGGACAACGGACTCCAACCGCAATTACTGGTTCGACTGTGGCTCGCAGTTTTAGCAGGTTGCCATGCCCTACTTCTAAGCCACTCAATTGCCAAGATGGGTCGGTCAGCTCGATCCGGCGCCTCGCTAGTGCTGTGTGGGCTACAGATGAAGGCCCTACTATCTTTGCTTCCAGTTGAGCCATCACTGTCTCTCTTGTTTCTCTCACTTAGCTGGGTAGGCTTGTCTCTGCTCCTCAGTAGTCTGATGGGCCCTGGTGCCATCCTATGGACGGAAGTAAGAGGACTGCACTTGGCATGGAACGCATTCATTGCACTATCTTTGCTTCTGGTTAGCGAGAGCCCAATAGAAGTATGCATCATGTGCGGGGTTGTGGCTCTGAGCGGAAATATCCTGGTCATTTTGGTCGCGGGCTGGAGCGTTGCCAGGGCAGAATCCTTGTATACGCGACGCTATAGGGTTGACAGGGACCGCCGGAGCTGGACGAAGCTTCATAATATATCCTTGTCATGTATGGCCATGCTCCCAGTCCTTTGGCATGCGGCACAAGCTCTAGAGCAAGCCCTCGTCTCGAGTGGTGCTACCAAGTATACCTTCCGTGTTTCCACGTTTCTGGCTGCAGGTTCTCCTTCGCTACTTTACTTTCTCAAACAGGGAAGGCTGAGCGGATTACGAGGTCCTTTCTCCCGCCTTGCGCCCATCGCCTCGCTAGCCCTATTTCATCTCTCTCTCTCCGCGCTGCTTCATCAGTGGGTGGCTCTGGTGGACGGACTACACCGCTATCATGCGATGTTGCCTTTGCTGCTAAGGGTGACCTTCGAGTTTATTTGTTTGGGTCTTGATGTGATGTTGGCCATCAAGAATCTGAAGCACTTTTGGCTGCCGAATAGACTGAGATTTTCTTATCGGCAGTGGCTCCGCCAGTGCTCTTTGATGGCCTTGATTGGTTATGTGACAAATTCCTTTGCTACGCGACTGCTTGTTCTGGGTTCTATGGCTCTTTGGGCCACTCTTGGCTTGCAGAAATGGGCGAAGCGAGAAGAAAAGAGGTTGCTCATCTGATGGAGGACACTAGGTGGAAGCAGATATATAGAGTCACGATAGCTCTACGATTCATCTCCTCATCATATTTATGCTTATTTATAGTGAGAAAAGCTTAGCACAGACCCGCTGGAACTGGCCACGCACTATTGAGTCCGCCAAATAGAGCTTACAAAGGCTAAAGAAAGGGTAATACTCTACTCTATTTCTAAACTCCGTCCCTTAATATGTCTAGGAGCTCACGATTCTCCATAGCGGCACCACCACTGCAGACGGAGAGGGCACTCTGTGTGTCCCACAACATGAATTCGTTCACACACACAAAAGCTTTCCATAATCCTACCCGCATAACGCCTCTCATGTCTGAGTCTCACTTCGTCCTTTGCTAGCCATTGCAATGTCTGAAAGCTCCTCGAGAAGAGTTCTTAAACTATGTAAGGGAATGGAGTTCGGGCCATCACTCCTCGCTCTCTCGGGATCTGGATGCGTCTCAAAGAAGAAGCCATCGACGCCAACTGGAACAGAAACCTCAGTGCTCTTACACACAGAGGGCTGCGCAATGCATCACTTACCTGCTGCTGCCGCCCTGGCTATCACAGGGATAAACTCCCGATTGCCGCCACTGCTATTGCCCTTGCCGCCCGGCCTCTGGACGCTAAGCGAGGTTGGATCAGTGAGGCAGCTTTTGCTAAAGCCATTAGAGTTTCGTTTACCTATGCGTCACATCTTGGACTACCAACCCGCCTTGACCTCTCAACTTTACGAGGTTCCGCACATCACATACGAGGTCTCCATAGCCAAAAGATGTACCGCGCTCGGTCAGGAGAATGCCTACCGTAGGTCCAACAGAAGGAGAGCTACGTTAATAGCTTGGCTAAAAGCCTCCTTGCGCGCCAGTGGCCCTTACATTTGTTCCCGGTCTGTTGGGCCTTGTGGGAGGCATCAGCCTGTATGTAGCGTCAGATACTGCACATGCCTCGGCCATGGCGAGCCATCATTACGTTCTCACCATCGCTTCTGCAGCCAAGAATTGACCTTTTTTGATGTTGATAATCCGTCCAGTTTTAGCTGCTTCCACTATCAGATCTGTCTTAAGGTTGTCAAGGTGCGGAGGGGCGATCTTGTCTCAGAAAATGAGTGGTCTATGGGCTGAGAATGGAGCCTGACCTGCCGGCAGAGCAGCGCAGGTATCTGGAGAACGTCAGCAACTTCTGCCGCTTCTTTCACCTGATAGGTCTAGTGAGGGCAAGTTAGCACAGTCCAAGCCCTTACGCGGTCCTGGGATACTTGGCGTCACCTCATGAACGTCAGTCAGGACAGGCAGCCCTGTCTCCGCTTTGAGCTCCTCCAGGAGCTTTAGACCTGCTTGCATTCCGGGTCCACGGTAGCTGAAGAAGGAGGCACCGTGAATGATTGCGCTTTGCTTACTATGCAACTGCAGAATGACCTGTTGATGCTCTGCCTGTTTGCCTTATCGAAGCTTGCCTTGAAGATCACAGGGATGCCCAGCTTTACCTGGATATCCTGAAGGCTGAGAAAAGGAGGAGGGAATGCCCTTGTTATGGCAATGCCGTGTCACTAAGAACAGCGCTACTGGTGACTAAGTTACCTCTGACCAATCTCCATCATCACCGATCGAGACTCTACGACGCAAGGGCCTGCAATGAGGAAGAAGGGACGCGCTGACTTCAGCTCATGGAACAGGCGTTCTGCCTGTGTCATGAACCGCAGTCCAGGCATCTTCAAGCCTCACGTACACCAACGCAGAACGCCTGCCTACCAAGCAACACGCATTCCCATCACCTCAAAGGCAGTGACAAGATGGGCGATGACGGAAGAACCGATGAGCTCTCAAAGCCGTCAAGCCTTTCCAAGACCAGCTGGACTCTATCCTGCTTCCAGATTGCTCCTGCTTCCCGATCGGAGTGCGGCTTCGCGCATCAACAAGGCCATCAGAATCAGCCTAGGAAGAAAAGCGATGACATTTACAGCCGCTAACCGCCACCAGTCCAGTGGTTTACAGGTCTCAGTTCTCAATGTCTGCAGCCCAATGAAGAGCTCTCGAGGATGGCTCGGGCGATAGCGTAGCACGCTAGGGGTTGGTCGAGCCTTGAGCAGCGCAGTCACTTGTGCAGACGACTGTAGCGTGAGTCTTCAGTGGACAAGGGAAGGGTGTCCTTTGCCCTCCTCCTTGGACAGCGGCCAGAGCAGGCTGGGCAGGATGAGGGCGTGGGTGGCCCTTGGGAAGGCAGCGCTATGGCGCTCGGCGCGAGGCGCACGACACAATCCAGTCCTCAGCTATCGCGCCACTGAAGTCTCTAGAAATCAACTTTATATGCCCGGTCAGTGCCGCGCCCTACATGCAGGAAGCAAACCCGATCGAAGGATGAAGGCGGATGATGACCAAATCGTGCTTAGAAAGCTCGTTGCGAGCGTGTTCCTCAAAGTTCACCCAGATCTTCTCAGATCGCGCGGAAAAGAGGTTCAATCCACAAACGAAGCATCGCTGCAGGTTGGGCTTTCGGGCCTAGATCTCTCTTCGTCTTAGCTGCCGCTGCCTAATGACCTCTATGCTATGTGCACCGTAGGAGCTGAATGCCTTCCTGGACATTGCGGAGAAATGCTGCAATGGGAACTTTGACCGCGCGGCTCTCAATGGACTGAAGACTCATTATGTTTTCACCTTCTACTTCCTCGAAACGTCCCAAGAGAGGACAGGAAGGAATGATGAGGACGAACAGCAGGCTGAAGGGGAGGCAGACCTGATGAAGGTCTGACGTCAAGAGTCTTATCGCCATACCACTAGTCTGATACTTACTTCTCCTCTCTCTCTCTCGCTCTCTCTCTCTGTTCTCTTCAGCTTCGAATGCCTGTCAAGCTGCCTCCTCTGCTCTATCAGTCGACGAACAACGTTAGACCTTCTGGCCGAGAAGCTCTTCAGGAGCAATGGAAGGCGTTTACTGATGAGACTCTTAAAAAGATGATGAAGAAGCTCCGTGTACCCTTGCCCCAAGCCGGCTATCTGCTGAAGGTGCGTGGGCATATCTCTTCCTCATCTATCTGACGCTTGCTTTGTAAGGCTGACTGACAAACCCAAACCTGGCTTCTCCAGTACGATGCTGAGCCTATAAAGCCAAGGGCGTTCACTTTGGAGGAGAAGCTAAGAGCCCAGCGGTTAGTGAGACAGTCTCTCGTTTGTCCCCTCGACCCTAGTGGCTAGCACTAAAGTCCCTCTGACCTGGCAATAGCGCAAAAGCGGATCTTGACAAGTTTTACTCGGAGGCAATGTTCAAGGAGCTGACAATGCATGCGGAAAGAGACATAAGGGACAGAAGCATTCAGGACATGCAACTGAAAGGTTCGTTGTGTCGGGCAAGCACTAGCCTGCCAACCCGTCCTCATCGTCTTCTTTCCCTCAGTCGCCGGCTTCAGTGTTAGGCGTAACTTTGTCATGAACACTTTCGTCCCTCAGTGTGTCATCGTGCAAGACCTTCCCCCTCAGCAGGTAAGCTCCTTCAGAGGAAATTGTGGCTTTACTACCTAGGAGATGAACGCAGATACTCCGTTGACAGGCAGCAAAGGCCTTAGGACAACTATCAGCTGTTCTACTGGAGCATGATACCTACCTCTCCCTTTCGTCGCCAATGTGGCGAAGAGTCAGAATTGTCATTTCTGGCAAGAAAGAGTTCTCTTCAAAATGGGATACCAGGGGCATACTATGGCTCTTTTGTCCTAGCGCTTTTGACTCCGGCGAGGCTCTTGACTTCATAGCCAGCAAAGTCTTGAAGACTGTAAAGCCTCCCACCGATATGTTCGTCTAGCTGGGTTGTGGGCAGAGAGGACCGAGAATCCGACAGCTCGGTACACCTGCGGATGTTTGGGCTCATGGACGCTGCAGAGATGGTGTACCACCTATAATCATCCTCGCTTCTAATCCAGCATATCGGAACACGGACTTCTCCCCTGAGCACTTGGAACGGGGCTACAGCTCTGAGAGGTGATGGGCCTGGAGAGTGGCTCCTCTTATGTAGCTTCTCCTGGGAGTTCCCAGATTATCGTTTGGGGATCGGCCGGCGGCAAGACGAGGTAGCTTCGGAAGGTTCCTGGGGTCGGTCGCCTGCCTATAATGGCTGGAAGATTTTCTGCCTCCAATGGTCTCAACCTTGACCAGAGAGTAACTAGAGCCAACTTCTTGCGTCCTGATCGCTAATGGCAAACGTGGGGAAAACTTCTCTTTTCAACAAACTCCAGAAGCCATCAGCGAGACGGAGCTGTCTCACACTCTTGAACTCCTTGCCTCGCCTCCTATTTGATCATTAGCAACACATGCCAACTGCTGACTAGGACATGCCGGAACAGCTGACAAGACCAATGTCTGGTGCGTGATCTGGGAGATGTAACGAGGGACGACGGCAGTCGAGGTATCCGCCTAGTAGTTTGGCCTTGCCAGATCTAGATAGGACACAGATTGCGGTTCAAACAGTTGCACTCGGGTAGGACCTCTATTCATGCCAGCCATATATAGTAACCTCCACCTGCTTAGCAGCAAGCGCTCTCGGTCTGAACCGCTATCTATGCCGATATTTCCCCTACCCCTCGTAAGACTAAGGTAGCCTAGGCGATGCGAACAAGACACTCTCGGCGAGCAACAGTAGTAGCCTTGTCTTACGTTATGAGGATCAACTGAAAGGAATAATGCTGCTCTCATGTCTGTCTATGGCGAGAGATGAGAAGGCTTTTGGCAACTCCAGCCGCTTACGACAGGGCCTTGAGCGCCTAGCCTACGGCATTGATAGGCAGGCTTGGTGTCCTCTCGCTTCTCACTATCCTTTCAGGACTCACCCATCATGGGGGCTCCGTTGACTGATGCTGCTGAGCTTTCTCTTCTGACGCCTCACCATCCTGACTGTCCCGTAGTTTGTCTACTCTTAACTCCTTGTTGTCACTCGGTGTCCTCTTCCGTTAGAACATCATCAAGCCATCTTAGACGGCTCTCCTCCTCTTGCTCTTCTCATCACACATCATATAGCTGCTGCTGCGGCCTGACTTCCCCTGGCTCATGTTCTGTTCTGTCTGCGGTGAAGGAGGAAGAAAGGAAACAGGGCACCTGCGGGCTACTATTTACCCTGTCCTCCGTCTTATCACTCATCACACCGTCAGTGCTCCTCTATGTGCAAGCGCACAGACCAACTGATGAAGGCAAGTCGACAGTAGCAGGCGAGGAAGGGAGGACTTTCATTCGCATCATTTTCATTCGCATAGCGAGGCTGTTTGTTAGTCTTTCCGATCTGCTTTCTCCTTCCGTCATGATGATAGACTACTGTTTGTCTTCTGTCGGTCTTCAAAGGGCGACGCCTGGCATTTCGCTATCATATCGAGGAAAATCTGAAAAGAATGCTCCTGAAAGTCGGGAAGCAGGCGCTTGAGACGTAAGGCCTTAGGCTGTGAAGCAGCAGGGCAAACGGGAAGAGCTTAAAGAGAAAAGATAGGTTCGTCTCGAAGGAAGGAAAGAACAAGGGAGGAAAGAAAAGAGCAAGATCCCAACGGAGGAGGAAGAGAGTGCAATGAGATGAAGGGGCCAAGTCGCAGGGAAACACTATGAAAAGAGGAAGAGGAAAAGCGGAAGGAGACTCGAAAGGGGCCAGGCAAGTTCTGGACACGGGCAGAAAGAGAGAGACGGAGAGAGAAAGAGATAGATAATATAAGGAGAGAGAGACAGCGAAAGATAGTGATGGTAGAACTAAGTGTGAGAGAGATAACAGAAAGAAAGAAAGAAAGAAATGGAAGTGCCAAGACGATGACAGAGCTCCGGGAGAGCCGGCAAGGGGAGAACAAAGTCCTGCTTTCTATTAGAGACACAGAAGAAACCCACGAGGATCTCATTCCTCGAGAAAGGAGAGAGATTAAGCGGAGCAGTGTGGAAACGGGAACTGAAGAGTGAGTGAGATGAGAGAGAGGTGTGAGAGAGAGAGAGAGAGAAAGAGCGAGAGGAGAAAAGTCGAGAGAGAAAGAGAGAGAGAGAGAGAATGTAAGGAGAGGGACAGAAGCAAGGACGATCCCTAACATTTGTCTTGTAACGGATGGAAGTGGCCGTTACAGTCATCTCTCTCTCTTTCTCTCTCTCTCTCTCTCTCGCGCGCTCTTCCCCTCTAGTTCTCCCTCACCCTCTGTCTCTGTCTCTCTCTCTCTCTCACTTTCTCAGCAGTGTGCCACGGTTCTACTCGAACAATGTACTTGGTTCGTTTCTTGCCCGCTCTGTCTCAATCCTTCTCCTCTCACCTTCTGCTTTCAACCTCGGCATTCAGAAACACCAGCTGCCTCTTCCTTCCACTTGTTCCAAATCATATGCTTTTTCTCTCTCTTTGCTCTCTCGCGCTTTCACCCTGCTCTCTCTCTCGCCTCCCTCTCTCTCTCTCTCTCTCCCTCTCCCTCTCTCTCTGTGTATGTGTCACATCTCTATCGCTCTCTCTTTCTTTCGGTGTCTGCCTCGTACTAATGAACGCTGACTCTCTCGCTGCTTTGGGTTCTTCGGCTTCGAGGCTAAGCGTGAGAGCAATGGCAGCATCAGCATGAATTGAACAGAAGATGGTCCACTGCTTCCATTTATCTCTTCTTCTTCTCTCTTAGCACTCAACAGCCATCAACAACTAACTGTCCCTCCCTCCTCGGTGCTGGTCCAATAGACAGAGCGTCGGGGACAGGCCATTAGCCACCAGACCGGGGGGAAGTTAGACACATGATTCAGTGTCAACTGCCAGAGTCAGGCAGGGCACGTGCACGGAGAGTTGTCTGTTGACTAGAAACCTAAGCCTTACAAAGACTAGTGGGGTAAGTCAAGCTAGCTGTTGAGCCAATGGATGAGTAAGAGTTAGAGGAGGATGGGGGACAATGGAGTAGCAAGTCGCAGAGGAGAGAATAGAGAGAAAGAGAGAGAGAGACCATGGCTCTCTTGAATCCCCAGAACACGAGGATGTTCCTAGTCTATTAAAGGCTGTTGAGCTTACTTCTTGTCTGGGTTGCCTTAGCTGATGACGCTTATCGGCCGCTCATCCCAGCTCCTAGCTGAAGCATAAACTGGTCAGGTCCTTTGAGAGCAAACTCCTTTCCTTCTGCTGCTGTTGCCTCTTGACCTATTATTACAAAGAAACTTGGACTCAGTTCCCGTCAGCTGCTGCTACGTCAACGTCATCTTTCCTCGTCCCTTGTGATCATTGACTCCTCTTCTTTTACCGCAGCAGGGTCGCTGTCTTCCTCTCGTGCTGCTCATTCCTCCGTTCCGCTGTTCACCATTTTAAACCCCTTCGGCTTCTCAGCTAATCATCCCAGAGAAAGAGCTGAAAGCTTACCTGTCACGCAATCCGCATCTGGGTCTCTGTCGCTGATCACCGCTCACAACAGAAAGAGCGGTCTTCTACTCATATCCTTTGTCAATAGAAGCCTGTCAAGGATGAGAAGAGGCAAAAAGGTTGTCACTTGTCCTCCCGCAAGAGGGCTCGAGGACTCGCCAATCGTGTCAAGTCAAAGGCACCTTTTTCTACCGATTATTATCCTTGCTTGTGCCTGTTTCTCTTATGTCCCTGGTGTCGCTGCCATCTCGCCCTACTTCGGGACCAATACCTGTGGCGCCACCACGACCATCAAGTTTGCCCAGTCTTCTGATCAATCTGGCGCGCTCTCAGCCATTGGTATTGGCATGCGCTTAGGCATCGAAGCAGCATTCAAGGAAGTGAATAACTCTGGCGGCGTCAGAGGTCTCTACTTCCAGTTAGACTCCAAGGACGATGTCTACAATCCCGTTAACGCGAGCAAGAACGCCATGACTTTTACCAATCAAAGTGACGTCTTTGGGATGATTGGCTGGGTCGGCACAGCTAACGCTGAGGCTTCTCTGCCCGTCATTCTGCCCACTGGGATGCCCTTCATTGGCGTGTTTAGTGGAGGGAACCAAGTCCTGCGTGAGCCTTATAATAGACAGATTGTCAACTTCAGGCCCTCGTATTTGGACGAGACGGCAACCATGGTCGAGTACCTGATAAATGTTAGGAGGTTCTCCCGCATAGCCGTCCTCATGCAAAATGACTCCTTTGGAGAAGCTTGCAAAGAGGGCGTCCGGCTCGCACTGGAGTCCAACAATCTTCGTATCCATAGCGAGGGTCGGTATGCACCGAGAACAACGGCGATAGAGCCTGCTCTGAAGATCATTACGGAGTCTGAGGTGATGCCGGAGGCTGTTATCGTGGCAGGAATTGCGGATCCTAGCGCATACTTTATCCAGCAAGCGAGCAAGGTTCTCCCAAGAGAGACTATCTACATGGTGCCATCCGTCGTTGCTCAAGCTTTCGTGGATATTCTGATGAAAGCCCCTGCAGACAGTCGTCCTGTGATGGAGAATATCATCGTCACGCAAGTCGTTCCCTTGCCTTATAACACTTCCTTGCCGATCGTCTCTCGATACCAAGCCGCTCTCCGTCTAGTCAACTCCACCATTCCGTTTGACTTTTCCTCTCTAGAAGGCTACCTCGTCGGAAGGATGGCAATCGATATCGTTCGTAGGCTAGGGACCAATTATTTTACTCGGGAGATGTTTCTTGAAGCCGCTTATGACTCGGGATCTTTCAACTTTGATGGGCTTCGCTGTGGGCCCCTGCTGCCAAAAGAAGTCAAAGAAGGATGCAATGTTTGCATGAGAACCGTCGCAATGACGACGATCTCTCCTCAAGGCACTTATCAACAACTGCTCGATCAGCCTGACTTGCGCTTTGAGACCTGCGGCTACCGAGCCAAGGTCTGGACCTTCTTGAAGTTTGGCCAGTCTGCGGCAATGAAAGGCTCACGCTCCAGCATTCCTGTATCCTTCAATGCAGGTATCCGCGCCGCTTTTCAGGATGTGAATGACCGCGGAGGACTTCTTGGCATTAAGCTTGACATTGTTGCGAAGGATGACAAGGACGATCCCACCATTGCCCGGCAGAACATCCGTGAATTTGCTAATGATTCTTCCATTCTAGCCATTGTAGGCTCTTCGCTCTTATCATCTCAGCTTTCTAAAGAGGCACTTTTGGCAGCTAAAGAGGTGGGCTTGCCCTTCGTGGGTTCTCCTTCAGGCGGCCTCTCTCTACGGAGCCCATTTGACCGTCACGCCATCAACTTTCGGGCCTCGTACTTTGACGAGGCAATGGCGATGATAACCTTCCTCTACAAAGTGGAGAACATCACAAGGGTCTCAGCTGTCTTTTCAGATGACAGTTTAGCCTTAGAAGGCAGAGACCTGGTGGCTGCTGCATTATCTTCAAAGAGACTGACTCTCTACACTGAATATAGCTTCAGTTCGCAACCTGCGGACATCCCGACAGCCATAGCTGGGCTGGAAGGCGGTGAGGGAGCACCGCAGGCAGTGGTAATGATTGGTCCAGTGCAACTTCTCGGGTCTTTCGTTAAGCAAGCAAAAGCGAAGTGGAAAGAAAATGTCTGGTACTTGGCATTCTCCTCAGTCAACGCAGAAGAATTTGCTCAGACCTTAGCTCTGGGACTGCCTGGCAGCTCAGAGAGTGAGCCATTGATTTCTCAGAATGTCCTCATCGCTCAGGTTGTCCCACTGCCCACGGATACTAATCTTAAGGCCGTTCGGTCCTTCCAAGGAGCTATGCGACGATTAGACAAGGCTGCACCACTAAACTCTGCAGCGTTTGAAGGCTACTTGACTGCTTCCATGCTCATTAACGCCCTACAACGCTTAGGCGGAGAATTCAACCGTCCTGAGAAGCTCCTGGATGCCTTCTATGACTCTGGATCCTTCTCTATGGAAGGCGTACACTGTGGGCCCTTGCTGTCAGAGACTGGCGCTGATGGTGCAGGAGGCGAAGGCGGCGGCTGTAACCAGTGCATGAAGAAGGTTTGGTTAGCCGCTGTGGACCAGAATGGGTCTTTATACTTTAATCCAAAAGGAGAACACTCCTTCGAAGCTTCTTGTGGATCTCCTGTCGTTCCTAATGCGGACTTCAAGCTCGGAAGCGCCCGATTGGCCGTGGTGGTTGTCGCTGCATTCCAGGTCTTCCTCACTTTAGTGCTGATGGCTCTTCTTTGCTACCATCGGCACTACATCCTCATTCGGGGCAGCTTCCGCTTCAGCTTGGTTACGTGTCTAGGCGGAGTCCTGTGCTATAGCGTGATCTTTGCTATGTATCCAATCCCTACCGACGCTGTCTGCCTTGCTCAGCCCTGGATTGGACACCTATCGTTCTGCTTTATCTTTGGTCCTCTCTTCGCGAAAACGAGGCGTGTAGCAATGATCTTTACTAACAAGAAGCTGTCCAGAGTCCTCATCACAGATGCACAGGTGATGGGGTTCTTCGCGGGTATTCTGCTCTTCTACCTGCTCCACCTCTGTATTTGGACAGGTTTAGATCCTCCCAGAATGGTGGAGGCCATAACTTCAGAGCAAACTCCTCATCGCTACGAAGACTGCGCCTCCACTTACAGTTGGGGCCCATGGGGAATCGTGGTGGTTGAAGGTCTTATGCTTCTATGGGGCTGTCTGCTATGCTTCAGGGTCCAAGGGGTCAATGGCAAGTTTCAAAGGTTCAATGAGAGTCGGCAAATTGGCTTTGCAATCTATAACACGAGCTTCTTAGGCGCTTTGCTCATCTTTCTCACGTTCATCGACTTCCATCCGAACGATGACTTCATCCTGACATCTACATTCATCATGATGAACACCACCGTGGTCCTCGTGGTGCTATTCGGAAAGCCTGTGTATTTTGCCGTCACAGGTGTCTCCATCACGGAAGCGCAACTCGCTGGAACTTCCGCTACGACCGGCCAGACTGAGGGAAGTGCCAACAACAATGCCAGCAAGAAAGAGGGGGCCACGGCTCCCAAGGCTTGGAGTGCTCGGGACAAGAATCCGAAGCCGTCGGCGTCCGTTCAGCCCGTAGACCAAATCGCTCACCAGTAGGCTTTGAGGCACTGGTTTAGGACGCATGTACTTCCTCATTGGTCGACATCATCGCTCTTAAACACGCAGCGTTCATCCTTTATTTTGTTAACCACTAAGGTCTTTATTTTTTCCCTTTCTCTGACAAGTACTGGCACTCACTGACCCGAGAAACGCGAGGTTTGGAGACAACATCCACCAGTACTGAGAGCTGGGTCGTCCCTTGGGGCGGAGACATATTTATACACATCTATTACCTAGACCAGCATCGTTAGTACGTTGCCTGTGACTACTCAGTAGTTCGGCGCTCTATCCTTCATCCTCCGAAATGTCAACAGCTTCGGATGTCTTGACCTTCATAGCGGCCTTAAGGGCCTTGACGGTTAGAAATCCATTCACCGCTGAGCACTGGAGGACGCATCACCTCTCATCTTGTCTTCTGGTTGTAGACCATTCGCCATAGTTTCCGTCACAGCCCTCCTCTTCTCTGCGCATCTCGAGCCACCACAGCCTCCAAGTGCCCGAAGTACGCTGCCATTTCTTTTGCTGCCGATATGCAGCCTTTATCTCGGTTCTCATGCAGCCGCCGGACGATTTGTAAGTGTCCAATAGCTGCTGCCTCATTCGTTGCACTAGTGCTACAGCTATTGATGGTCATGTAAGAACTTCACTACTTTCAGATGACAGCGGGTAGCCGCCAAGTCTATAGTTCTAGATGAGCACAACTCTGGATAATTCTCGAGAAGGTATTGGACAACCTCAAGATGGCCGTTGAGGGCAGCACTATCGATGGCTTGTCTGGTACAGCCCGCCGAGCGCTTTTCATGGAGAAAGCATAGAACCTCCAAATGGCCTCCTTCGGCTGCGCCGTCCATCGCCTGAACCGTGCATTCCCTCCCTTGCAAATGGAGCCATCTGACGACTTCTAGATATCCATTTCCAGCTGCGTACTCCATAGCACTGGCACCTCCTCGTATCCCTTGGCGATCAAGCCACTTCAAGATGTTAGGTGCCTCGCTCCTGCGGAAGCCGCCCAGCGCGGAAAGAGCCCGTCTCGGGCACTATGTCCAGGAGTTGAGGCATTTTGAGGTGGCCGCTCGCTGCGGCTAAGCCGATTGCTTCTTCAGTAGCCGTGAGTTCCAGCAGCCATCTTATGGTGTCAATATGTCCATGCCTTGCGGCTGCTACCATCGCTTTCTCAGTGCCGGTTCCCCCTGGTAAGGTTGGGCACTTAGATATCCAGCCGTCCTAAGTTTGCCGCCAGATCATAGTGCTCTACTTACCCCTTTAGCTGTGGCGCCTATTCTACGGAGGAGCCTGAAGAGAGGCAAGACTCTGTTATAAAGAGCCCAATCTAGAGCATCGGGAGGATCTTTATCGGGCCCTTTCCAGCTGGCCCCTTAAGAGACGGTAGAAATGCCGATTGACTCCTCGCTTCCAGGCGTCCCTTGAAGTCCGCCTGCTGGGAGGCATAATCTAGTGCCTGGCCATTCTGTGAGCGTTATCTAAGTTATACAAGAGCCATCTGAACACCTCCTCTTGCCCTGTGTAGGCAGCTAAGCCAAGGGTCGTGCTGTCCACGCACAGGTTCTTCTTCACTGGATATAGAGGTGTCCCTGCAGGATAGCGGCCTTGCCGTCGCGCCACCTCGTAAACGTTGGCATGTATCTAGGAGTTAATGGTAGCCCACATATCCATGTTATTTAGCACTTTGTAAGGCGCTTGAAAGAGGCAAGAGGAAGAAAACAGATTTAGATCACATGCTCGTGGGGTTCCACGAGGTTGAGGATCCACAGGAACGCACCCTTCGTTGCGCTTCATATGCCGAAACGCTGAGGTCTTCGCCAGACCGTTTTTCTTTCTTCTTCCTCTTCGTTTACGATGCGCTATCCTCGTTCTCTTGTTCAAAGGGGACATTTGCGGGAGGCGATTTCAGCCTTCCAACTACATTTATTATGAGATCTAAAGATGGAACTGTTTGAGAGAAAGGTATTTGGAAGACCCTGCCCTAAGTGCGGCTAGGTAGGCAGTACGCGCGACGCAAAGTAGAGTCTTTCTTCTCTCCTTTTTCAAGTAGATCTGGGAGCTTAAGGGGCCATACTGCGGCTCGACCTGTCTCGAGCACCTTCTCTATTCAGGAACCAGGCCAGCATGGTACTCAAAGCACCCTGCCAAAGCATCCTGCCCTTTCCTCGATGAGCTAGAACCAACTTGTCAGACCTATGGCGCTTACTAAGCAGCCAAAGGTTGAGAACGAGGATATTGAGAGAGGAAAGACAGAGACGAGAGAGAGAGAGAGAGAGAAAGAGAGGGAAAGATGGAAGGAGGAACGAGAGAGAAAGGGCAGGGTGCCGGTAGCCTGGAGCTAATGAAGCTCGGCTCAGAAGGTTGAAGATCTCTTCTGTTGATTGTCCTGCCGCTAAAGGACAGCGCTTCCGTCACCGCCGCAACTCTCCCACAATCTCATCCATAAGGGTAATAAAGGTTACATAGGTCAACAGTGGCGTCCACTTCAGACTAAAGAATACTACTGACCTCATTCAACAAAGGTATCATGGGTCTTTGGTACCCATTTATGGGTAACCTGGGACTACCGTTAGCGGTCAATCGGGTAACGCCCTTCATAGCTGGTGACACGAGGAAGGGAAGCTTCTCCAGTGCTGGCGCTGGCGCTGCGGCTGCTTGATGGAGGCCGCGGATGCTTCCTAGCGCAAGCTGATCGCAGCTCTGGGAGCCTGAAGCAGGCAGCAGGACAGAAGGAGAGCAAGTCGTCAACCTCGGTCAGGGTCACAAAGAAGCAGATGTAGATGAAGCAAAGAGCTGTCCCAATGAGATCACATCAGCAGGTAGACAGCTGTAAGACGAAGTGCGGAGATGTGTTCTCTTTCCTGCCGTGCCAGAGTCTACCGACAAGGCTTGCCGGACCTTGATGTGTCGTTAGTCTTTGGGATTTAGGATGGCTGACCAAGCTGAAGACAGGGCAGCTGGGATGGCTGAAGTTCAGACCGAGCTTCAGACCGCGGAGACCGTGCTCAGCTACCTCGCGGCTGTGTATGGCGAGCGTGTTGATGCCGAAATACCTCTGCATCTCATCCAAAACTGCCGCGAAAAGGTGGCGCAGATGTCGAGTGTTTCTACTGCTGGAGCTTACTCTAGTCCCAAGGTGATAACTGAGCTTCTTGAGAACTTGTCCGGTGCCATGGACTACGCACTCGACCATCCTGTAGACCTGTACAAGTCTCTGGAGCTGGACCGGTGCTTCAAGTTAGGGTCTTCTGGAGAGACGAGCGAAGACGAAGGAAAGGATGTTAACATTGCTTATCTGGGAAGGGAAGATCTTCTTAGCTCCTTCGCTGAGACGAAGAGCTCTGAAATCATTGACTTACTGCTCGAACGGTGCTCCATGGTGAGAAGCCTGTTGGACCAATTAAAGACGGTAAGACGACGTCCATAAAGATGCGCCCGCGAGGTGGTGGCAAGAGCCTCATGACGTATTCTGCAGGAATGGCGCGCCACTAAAGAAAAAGAGCCTGTTCTACAGCTCTTATCAAGCTCCAAGCTCACTTCCCTCTCAGAAGAGCTGTATACAGCCTCAGAAGGGATCAAAGAGATTATTCAACGGCTTCTTCTCTCGTCAGTCTCTCTCCTGGAGGAAGGCAAAGACGTTTTAGCCGTTGCAGGAGATGCACACGGACTAGGTTGGGACGGTGCTATGGCTTCCGCTTCTACTTCTGAGGAGTCCCACTCGCCGCCAAACCAAAACAAGCTTCAGAATAAGCAAAGTATGAGTGAAGAAGATAGAAAGCTTGAGAGGGAGGAGCCTTCTTCGGTTAGAGTAAGTGAGGATGCTAACAAATTAGAGGAACAATCACCCGCTGACGTCCTCTCCTCATTGGTTTCTATGTCTTCCGCCGAACTATGTCAGCATACTCCATCAAGAATGGCTGAAGAAGCGCATGCGCAAGTGAGCTTGGTAACGTCAGACATCGAAACAGTAGAGCATGAGGAAGTCACAGCTGAAGCTGGTGGCGCAGCAAAAGGAGCAGGAGACGAAGACGGATTGAGAGGCGCCGAAGTAAGGCATGCAGATGACGCAGTATCACCTTCTATCTCACCCGGCGAACACCTCCAAGAGGACGATATTGGCGGCATAGCCAACGTACTAGGAACCTCTTCTGCGATTGTTGATGCTGTCACTCTAGGTGACGAGGCGCAAAAAGATCAAACTCAGCATTCAAAGGAAGATAACCTACTGCCATCGCAAAACTCTCTGGCGGTCTTTAGCATGCCCGATGGCAGAGAACCCGAAGAGAGGCAGGCAGAACAGATAGAGGGGAAACGGGACGTTTTGGCCGCTTCTTTCCTTCCCGCCTCTCGGTCTCCGATGGCGGTGGAGCAGTCAGTCTTGCTGCTGGAGAAGCAGATCTCTGAGGAAGTAGCGGCAGAGACGGTAGAGCACATTTTCTCAGAGGCTGGGGCTAGCCAGAGTGGAGTATGTGAGAAGATGAAGGAGGCAACGGAACAAAGTCATCAAGGAGAACATGATCAAGGTTTCCCACCAATCCAAGTCCAAGGCATAGCGCCAAATAACAGGTGCGAGAGCTCCGTATCAGGGGACACGGATGAGCCAACACCCTCTCCCGACGAGCAGCTGGATGTCCAAGAGGATAAGAGCCGAACGGGTGAGGGGAACCCGAATGCAGCAGGTATGGAAGAGGGACAGCGCGTGCTCGTCAGCGCCAAGGGAGAGAAGGCGTCCTCTGCTGCCGAGTCTGAAAGGATTGACGTGGAGGTGGAAAGCCCGGCTTCCAACACAATTGAAGCTTCCGTGAGGCCGACAGTCAACGCCAAGGCTGTAGAAGACAGTAGATCCCAGACCACACATGACCCAGTACTCTCGACTAGCTCAAGCCTGGAGACCAAGAAAGTGATATGTTTACCAGAGAATTTATCAGAGAGCACTGTGGAGATGCCCGGCACTCACTCTGGCTACGCGGCTGCTCTTACGGACCACAGTGTGTCTCTAGTCCTTACCTCTAGAGAGGTTAATATTGCCCTCTCGAGCCAGAAAGAGGAGATGTCAACCTTAGCAGAAGATACTGATAAACCGGCACTTGAACGAAAGGAGCAGACCCTCCCGATGACAAATTGCGAGTCTGGAAAAGAGCAAAGAGGAGGAGAGGCAGATGAGAAAGGCTCAGTTCGCCATAGCCCAACACTGACTTCTGAGACAAGAGAAGAGTCAGGCTCCACCAGCACCAAGGATCACTCTACGATACCCATTGAGATACAGACAAAAGTTGGGAAAGAACCGACGATAGCTCTCGTGGGCATCACTGAGTCACTCGCAACTCGAGCAGAGACAGTGAAAGCAAGCAGCTCTCTACCTAGCTCATTTGTGTCCTCGCAGAGTGGTGGCGCGGATAAGCCCTCTCCCACTTTGACTCTTTCTTTGCAGGACAAAGATTGCATGCCATCTTTAGCTGTGTCGACTGCCTATAACTCCTCCTCGCCCAAAAACCTCCCAGGTCCTCAGCCCAAAGCTGCAGGGACGCAACCCGCTGTCCCAGCTGGAGCCGAGGCTGTCTCCACCGAGGTTTTCTCCCTTGTTGAGGAGCTCAAAAGAAAGGAAGAGGAGGACCAGAAGCGGAAGAAAAGACAAGAAGAAGAAGCTCTGCGACGCAAGAAGCAGAAGGAGGAAGAGGAAAAAGAGAATCAGCGACGTCAAGAGGAAGCCAAAAAGCAGGCTGAGGAAGAGGCGGCAGCTGCGGCAGAAAGAGAGCGTCTGGCTTTGGAAGAAAAGAAGGCAAAGGAGGAAGAAGTACTGCGCCAGCTCGAGGAAGAAAAGAGAGAGAGGCTCCGAGAAGAGGAGGAGCACCTCAGAAACTTACAGCAGCAGTTGGACGCCCAAATCGCTGCGGAAAGTCTTATCGGAGAAGGGCTGAAAGACAAGGTAGCACGGGAACAAACACCTTTGTCCCAGAGGCACCGACGAACAACACTGATTAGAAGGTCGGTCAGCTGTTCTCATTGCTTCCAAACCTTAGGCCACTCTCTCCTTTAGTCACACTCCACTCAGAATCCTGAGTCTAATTATGGCGCTGTTTGCCTGGTGTTGCAGCAAGAAGTCAGTAGCTGTGCAGGATTTGACGGTGGTTGGCTGGAGGCGGTTGACGGTCCAGCAGGAGCTAGAAGTCTTTGGCTCTGTATGGGAAGCAGCCCGGAAAGGCTCATCCGTGGGGGCCTTCAGAGTGCTTCTCTCGGTATACTGCTTGCTGCTACCAACTCCAATAGTCCCCTCGCTTCTGTTCTACCATCTGTATGTCTTCTTGAGACCTTTCGTTTGATCTCTGCAGCTGAATGACTGTTTTGACCTTCCACTGCTATCGATCATTGCATAGCGGCTTTGGTTAGTTCCCTTCGTCTTGCTGTTGACTGGGCTTTTGAATATTAGCCACTTGTTCTCCCACTTTTCGTTCCCCGGAAGATTGAGATTTGTGGTGCTGGTGCTTGTAGCAAGAGATCCGGGGATGTACCATCCAGGAAGGTAGAGAATTTCACATCGATGAACGAGATCGAGTCACCGGCGAGAGACTGCTGCAGCTTGCAAGCTGGTGTGGGCATACGGTGCGATTGAAGAGTCTTTGCACGCTTGCACGGCCTCTGAGCTGCCCTACTTGAGTCTACCGAGTTTCCTCTTACAACTCCTATCTTCACCATGTGATCATTATTTAGTACTTTCCGCTCATTCTTTGAGCATCTCTTTAACTAATCCCCATGTTTCCGCCTCTAACGTCTTTCGATTTCCCATAAGCTCGATGTCCTGACAAGCACATACTTCCTTATTCTGACCCCTGCATCTGATTATCTTTGGGACCATTGGTGGTCAATTGGTTCTACAGGAGCTTGTTCGTTTCCTGGTGGAGGAAGCAGGTGCCAGCGTAAATTTAGTAGACGGCACCGTGAACCGACTCACGCCATTGCATGACGCCGCCCGAGGAGGCTGGGCAGATATCGTGGAGATTCTGCTGCAGGCGGGGGCACAAGTCGATGCTTTAGATTCTGGCGGGGATACAGCGCTGCACTGGTGAGAGAGTCGGTCTCAAGCTCCATATTTTATCCCACCCAGTCGCTGTCCTGAATATCTGCTCTGAGGACTCTCCCTTCATTAATAGCGTGCGTCCGTTCTCCGTATCCTATCGCCCACTTTTTGGCATCTACTCCTGAATAACGATGACATGTGACATCCTAGGGCTGCGCGAAGAGGTAATCTAGCGGTGGTCAAGCGAATGTTGCAGTGCTCGGCCACTTTATTCACAGACCATGAAGGTATCAACAAAGCAGCATCACTTCAAGACGTGAACCTAGTTCTCCCTCTAACCTACTCTATTAGAGCTAAGGGCGTATTGCGCTGAATGTCGCTTTTCTTCTCACTCGGCCTTACTCTGACCATGTCCTTCTCTTTCGCTCATCCTTATCCACATGTTCCAGGCCGTAAGGCGGTATGGCGCATGCTTGGCACTCGTAATGGGAAAGGGAAGCTGCCTTTCGAGTTAAGCACGAAAGAGAGCATCCGGGAGACGATTTTGGAGTACGTAGTAACGCTTTCCAAGAAGGAACAGGACGAGGCCCAGCTTCACAGTCCTGCCACCGTAAAGAAGAATCTTTATGCCATTAGGTAAGCATGTGGTTTACCTCTGTCAGAACAACTCGGCCGTCCGGTTAACCCTTGCAAAATAGCTTCAAGGACTACGGAAAGATCAACCGACTGGTGTCCCATACTATGCCCACATATCCTACCTCCCCATCTTACTTGGAAGCGGCAGAGGAAATTCTGCACTTTGATTCGCCGTATAGCACTGCGTACAGCATGATATCTCACACGTTCAAACGCTCTCGCACGAAGGACAAGAGAAGTGATTTATTGAAAGGTGGGAGAAGACGGTCCGGGATAACGCGGAAGCTGAGTAGGCTACCGCAGAGCTTTCGCAGTGTAAACATGAACCAATTGGCGGAATTAGAGCAGCGCCAGGCGATCCAGTAAAACCCAGGGATCAGCCAGTTGAGTTTCCATCAGCTAGTCGACCAAGCTTCTCCAAAGCTACCGGGTCACATGTGATGTACCTATTCTAGGTGTTGAGGAGACCTCAAGGGTAGGCTATGAAAGATAAGGTGTTGAAGGGCAGCGTAATAGTCCTATTGATTCGTTCTGAGACATTTGCAAGACGGAACAGTGTGGGATAATGGGCAGCATAACTCCAGCAAGAGCAAAGTTCGGCCGGTCAATGGAATGACAAAAGGAACACCAAAAAAGAAACTAAGGGATCCATCACAATCTTTTCCCATTATAAAACTTGAAGGGACAGCCTTATTCTTAAGAAATATCTTTGAACTCTATAGCTCAGACTCTTCACTAGGAGTCTGCCGTCGGGTTAACAAAGTGAATGAGGGCTGAAGTGTATGTGTTATCTGCGTTGTTTTCATTAGCCTATGGTCACTCCATGTGTTCAAGGCTTAGCATTGACACGGCATGGACCAAACGCTTGTAGTCTGACAGCGAGTTATATACCTGGGCCGACAGACGGAACCACATCCGACCTGCAAAAGAGTAGGGAATAGCCTGCCAAGTTGGAGAGTGAATGGTTATTAGCCATTATGAGTTGAGACCAGCGCAAAGGAGAACGAGCATTCTCTGTGCTCTCATAGGGGACACGCAGGAGAGAAAACCGAGGAACGAGAACGCCATGAACGCTGTCAACAGAAACCCCAGTACTAGCACAACATCGCTCAACTCTCTGGCTATTGGATGATGTCCTATCGATCTATCCACCCGCAAAGAGATAAAGACAATTAGATCGGACCGGGTTGCCGCAGCGAAAGTCAGATGGAGATCTACATATGGGTTACCGTGATATCATAGTCCTCGAATAGTCTCTTGAAGAGATAAGTCTCGGCAGTCTCAGTCCCAAGTCCTCCTGCTTTCTCGAGATCCTTTAGCCTCCTTGCTAAACCCTCGTCCACCTCTATAGAAGCCAAGCAGGGAGGGCAATGGAGCCTATCAGGGGCCTCCCTTTCCACCTCGGGTTCCCATAGTGGGACCATCAGCTTGGCTTGCCACTTTTGCTCGAACATCTTGCAGGCCTCTTTCAAACTCTGTGCGTTATACTGCCTTACAGCCCCGAAGCCGCCTGGAGATTGAGATGTATGGAAAGGTGAGTAGCTGTATAGCCTCTGCAGCAGACTTTTTGGAATCTCAAGACAGCGTAGACAATCAGCATGAAATGGGAAGTGCACTCGAACTGAATAAGGCCCAGGACGGTGCAGAGCCGTGGAAAGGTGCCCCTGCAGGCCGTGAGATGTGCGCCCCAAGAGACGAGTCCATAATAAGCAGCTCATTAATGTGTAGCTTGCAGTGATTGCTTAGTACCGAGCGCCTTCTCAACGAACTCTAAGGACTCCACAGCTCCAATGTAGGAGCTGTCGTCCCTGGTACCCTGCATGAAAAACTGGTCCTGAAAACATGCCCTTTTATTAGCTTGAGCAACTCATTGACAATGACACTTTCCTTTCCTAGGCCGGAGATTGACAGTACCCAGACGCCTTTGCACTTGGGAAAGGAAGCGGCTCTTACCTGGAAGGACTTGTCATGATTGTGTGACACCACAAGGGGTTGAACCAACGACTGACGCTCAGGCTTGACGTAGAGTATTGCTGCTCCTTTAGGCGCAAAGGCCCATTTGTGCAGATTTCCAGTGTAATAGTCTACCCTGCTCGCGAGACGGTGAGGCATATACATCGAGACAAAGAAGCGGTAGCGTGGTTTAGAGGGGCATGGGAGGTCCAGTTCTAGGAATAGATGGGCATCAATTGGCTGACCCTAGATCTTGCAGGTCCAGCTCCAGCTGTCCTGGAGCATGAGCGCCATCCACAAAGACCTAGGATCACGATGGCAGAGGTAATGTGCGGGGGTTTGAGGGCATCCTGAAGGACAGACTTATACTCTAAACGAGAAGCTTTATTTTACCTGCACTCCCCTCTGGTGGGCTTCTCTGGTTATGGCCTTCACGGGCAAGACGAAGGATGGAATGGAAGATATGTGATCGATGACAAGTAAAACATCGCCTTCTCCTGGTTGGGCGTTCGCTTCCTCCATGGCCTTATTTAACTCTCGCAGAAGATCTGCGACTGGCAACTCCAGTCTGCAGGGAGAAGAAGGATCTGACAAATAGGGCAAGAGAACAAATTTTAGGGTAGACACGAAGACCTGTTACTTTGCCATGGGCCAGGTGGGCGGCAACAGTTGCTATCATGAGGCTAACCCTGGCGTTGAGGCTTCTCAAAGCGATGAATAAGGCTTGAGTCGATGGCAAACCAGCATTTACAAAGCAAAGACAAAACAGATGGCAGCGACAAAATATCGATAAAGAAGTCTACATGTAGGGAGCCCACCTTCAGCTTCGCGGACCGGAATGACGACTGGAATGTGACGGATCTTTCGTCGATTGCACTCGGCAAGGACAGACTGTGAGGTGGACACCTTAGAGT
>FLMG01003876.1:49182-72525 GCA_900088475.1 Hyphochytrium catenoides
GTTATGCTGGTGGATATGATCGCCTTCCAGCGGGCACATCTGGACTGGAGAACGCTGTTAGCCCCTGTTGTGGCATTCTGGACGAAGACGAGACTTCCAGGTTGTGCATGAAGCCACTTGCCAACAGTCTCCGCTGCCTCCTTCCACAGTCGCTCGTTGTGATGCCGGAACCAGTCGTCGGGGTGGCTTTCGATCAACCTTCTAACTTCCTCTTGGCGGGCAAAGACCTAAGGCCAGGATAGGACGGAGCAGTCTGGAGGGTAAGTTTATTTTGAAAAACACCAGCTGTGAGGAAAACTGATGCTTTGGTTGCTGCTTTACCTGTTTGGGGAGCGTGCCAAAGCTGCCATGATTAAGGAAGCAATGACCATCGGTACGCAGGAAGAAGAGTTCCCGGCAAGCCTGGCTGCCCAATGTTACAGCTTTGTACTCTTGAATCGAAGCATTGGAAGACTGGGCTCCGCCTGCAGAATGAAGTTGCTCTCCTTTTCCTTCTCTCCTCTTCGCGTCAAGGAGGAAGTACAAAGACCAAAATGCTAAGGAAACAGCGAGACCAGTTGCCAAACCGGCGATAGAAGCCGACGTGCCCTCCATCATATGCTATTCACGGAAGAGGTAGCCCTGGCGTCCACCGTCAAGTGCTCGAAGCTCTGGCGGCGGAGGAGGTCCCTCACTGAGCTATGTTTATACGGCCTGCCCTGGTAGCGGTAAGAGCTGCTGAGCCCTGCTGAGACACTTGAAGACTGGCGGCAGGGCACGAAGGAAGAAGCTTCAAGGTGATTGCGGGAGGATGGCCTCAGATGATCATCAGAAGAGAACAGCCTTGCCATCAGAATCCTCCTATGGCCTAGCTTTCTCAATGACGACAAACTATGGATGACAAGCAAATATTACGACGAGTTAATTCCAGCGGTTATAGTTTTAGGTACATTTCTATGAGGACGGTGTGGCAGATGACATGCAATTGACCCTTATAATCTGTCCGAGTTCCTTATTATGAGAATCTATGGATTATAGGAATGAATGATTGTCATCTGCTGAAGAAGAAGATTCAATGAAAGAAGAGAAACTTCAACTTGCAGCTTCTCAACTTCATCTCTCTCTGATCTGGGGGTTACTTCCAAGCTCTATGATAGCAGCTCTTGCTCAGCCTTCAAGTCAATCGTCATGGGCCTGCTGATGATAAGAGGAAGCCTCCTTCTCATCGCGGAGCCTGCTCCTTCTTGTATACTCTACTTCATCCGTAGGTAAGGAACTTACAATCTGACATTGACGGGCACTCGGAATCTCAGATTAGTATCCCAGAAGACATCTTTATGGGCCCTGCTGATAAGAAGATAAAGCCTTCCGATCCTTGCAGAGCCTGCTCCTCCTTGTATACTCAACTTCATCCGTAGGAAAGGAACTTACAATCTGACATTGACGGGCACTCAGAATCTCAGATTAGTATCCCAGAAGACATCTTCATGAGCCCTGCTGACAATAAGAGGAAGCCTCCTTCTCGTTGCGGAGCTGCTCCTACTTATATACTCTACCTTATCGGTAGCAAATAAAGTGGCAATCTGACATTGACAGACACTCAGAATAGTATTTTAAAGGCTTTTCTTATAAGATAATGATCAATAACTTGGATAGGCTGTCAAATTTTGATCCAACTTCACTGGTGAGATGACTTGAGGGCTCCAGTCCACGGGAATGGCGACAGGAACTTCGTATGGCTCTGGCTGAGCAGGCGGCGACTGAAGGATCTGAATAGGGAGCTCAAGAGTTGGCTTGAAGGTGCCCAGACGAAGCTTAACTTCCACGTGATAGCTGCACCTAAAGTTATGGATTTCTGGACCCGTACTAGGAACAAACCCATTTTGTCCATCTGGAGGAGCAACCGGAAGCTGCAAGTCGCAGCTCTTCGATTCTCCAGGCTGGATTAGTTCGTCAGTCTCGACGTACGAACAGACAAATGTGGAGGTCTCAGAATGGCCGTGGGCTCGGAACTCCATCCGGCACACGAGGCTGATCTTGATGCCCTTTGCCTTCAAGCTAGAGTTATTGCGAGCTTCGACATGCACCTGTAGCTGCTCGTTGTGAGTATAGGTGTCCGTGAGAAGACTGGCTAGAAGAAACCCTGAACCCCTGGTAAGGCAGCAGTATTCCTTAATAATTTCTGTACACTCCGATGCAATAGGCCTCGGCGGTGCTCCTGTCCTTTGGCTAATGACGCCAAATGACATCTTTGACTTGATATCCGATCGAAACATCCCTTTGACGTCACAGATCGCCTTCATTTTGTAGGTAACTGAAGCCTTCTTGTTGGGTCTGGAGATACAAAGGGAACTGGGGAGGTCTGGCGGCAGACAGAACTCAAAGTTCACCTGATAACTCCCAGGCATAAGCGTTCCTCTAGGCGTAAAGAGTGGAATCTGAACCTTCAAAATGGTGCGCTTAGCTGTATAAGTCTTTCTCTCAGTCTTCCCGTCATGGGTCACTTGGCGACTTATCTCTACAGCTTCAACACCTTTGACTCGGAGGTAAACCACATGTGCTTCTAAGGGTTTGCCAATCACAAGGGCTACAGTCCCTCTCACAATCTCCCCCGCTACATAGACAGTCTTCTCAGGAGCAATGAGCAGAGAAGAGTCCGAATTTCCCATCTTGGCCACAGAGATTCGTTCCCTGCGACGAAGAGTTTACCGACTACACTCCAAGTGTGGGTCAAGCGGGAAGTATGGCGATTCACTCAAAGGGGGTTGTTGCCGGTTTGGAACTCAACAGGGTAAAGCGCCATCAGCGGGCCATGACTAGCTCCTTTCGAGCTCCTTTCGATAGTAGCACTTGAAGACTGGACATGCCAACACCTTGCACACGGAAGCTGCTGAGTCTGCTCGTGCCGGATGCTAGATACACTTACCGTGGGATAAGATGCAGCAAGTTAGCTCCCTAAACGCACACCCGTAACCACCACCAACACGCTAGATTCTGGCGCCTGTCTCTCGCACTGACCGAGTTGACTGTTCTTGGTTCCCTTCTTCTTGGCTAAGACTCTTGGCTCTTCTGCATGTGCGATCTTTCCTGCTGCTTCCGTCCCTCACATCCTACATCTTCGTCCCATCCTTCAACATGGTCCATCCTCCTCCTCCAGCGTCAACGCAAGTGTTGCCGATCTTCTAACTCTGCTTGTCCGTTTCTCCCTAGAACCTGGAAGATGACAATGACAATCCATCAGAAGTTCAATTTTTCCCAAGAAATGTACGATACCCGAAGACAGGGGTTCCATGATAACTGAATACTGATAATCGGCTAGGTTGGAGAAACGAACGCAGTGAGCTGAATGATGATGTCTCAGAAAGATATGTCCGGAAGGGCAAGAGGTCCAAGACTAGTCAGGTGCACATAAGTCTAAGGATCTATGAGAGGATAGACCATCTGCTGCTGGTCCCATCGCTCACTTGGTCGCTCACTTGTTCGGAGGAGGCTTTACCAGCGTCTCTGCAGTGCCAGCGACTGCTTAAGGACTCTCGGTGGCCAGCGGGAGTGGACAACATTTTCCTGGTGACGGAGATGAAGGTGGGCTTTAAGCTTTAAACCGTGAAATGGCAGTCCTCAAAGGTCCAACCTTTCGGAGGGTGATGCTGCAACGTTTAGCTCTCTTCAGTTATTCGTGGCCCCATCGGATCCGCAATACCCGTTTACATGGGTCCCTCCGTTCTTCTCGTGGTCTGTTATGCCCCTGCTTGGCACCGACTAGTTATAGTGGATTGACTGGTAGCTACAATGATCGGACCGCCAAGGCTCTCTCCTACTACGTGGTTGCACGTCATTTTAGCTCAAAGGAGAGCGCACAAAAGACAGACGAGTTCAGCGTACCTCAACGAGTAGTAGAAAAGCTTCCTGATACGGTCTGGCGACCCGATGAAGAATTTGACCGCATGATGAGCTGGGAGATGAAGATGCGACGCCGAGTGGAGATGGGAGCTTCCATCCTTAAGCTCTCCATCTTTTCCTTCTTTCGTCCCCTCTCCGTCTTCACCATAGGTACGATACGCTAAAGAGTAACTCTTCTACGCAATAGCATCTTTCTCACCCTGAGAAGGAGTTTGTGTCTCCTCCGTGCTTGTTATTGGGTTGTATGAGGGTTACCTCCTCTGTGACATTAGCCGGCCGGAGTCGCTAGGTTTCGTTCTCTCCTACGCGTACAATCAGGTGATCCCTAGTACAGTATGGGACACAATCCCAGCAGAAGTCATTGCTCTGTCAAAAGGCTTGGATCCTGAAGTGGTAGGAAGCTCCTCCATCGCACCTCGAAGTGCTCAAGAACCATTCCAAGCTCCTCAATGTGCTTATCATTTGTCATACGATCTGAAGTCGGGCCTTCTTTTAGGTACTTCAAGGCATGGCGAGTCCGGTGGAGGAGGCTAGGAGACAGATTAGCCTCCAGCGCTGTCATCACTTTCGTGCTATGATGGCGGGGTTGATGATGATCACACAGGTACAGAAGTGCTTGTTTGATTTTAGAATCCGAAAGCAGTGCATTTNNNNTCCAGCCTGAAGGCTGTGGAAAAATACTCCCATCTGGTGAGCCAAGGCAGAGTCCCACCTCTTCCAGGCATCAATGAGCGAGTGATAAGGTGCCCCAACGTCCTCTATTTGGCGGGACTGGGTTACATTGACATCGCGTCGCATTCGCACTCTCACAGACTGTGCGGGACTACAAGTACCACCACGGAGCTATCGATGGAAAGATATGGCGAGCACATTCTCCCGGTTTTTGAAAGCCCCGAACAGTTCAGTCGGCCAATTGCTCTATCACTTTTAGCTGCTGGCCATTCATCTTCTTTCCCTTGATCTAGGATCCGGCATGTGCTGGAGAGATGGACGAAGTCCTTCTCGATCCCTACAATATGGGTGGTAAGACAGTGTATCAACCTCCACGCGTCCTTTGGGGGCATTACCCATTGTTCTAAGCCCTAGATGGTATCTATTTAAAGCTCAACCTTTCGCGTAGGTGCACCCTGACCAGTATGGGATCAAACACTCGTGGAGTCGACTGTCAATCTCAAAGGATTATATGCTGAAAGCCACCACGGGCAGGTAGTGCACCCGCTCGTCTTTCATCGTTCAAGCTCAGAAGACCCGAAGCTCACCGACCTACCCCTAATGTTCCGGTTGAATGGTTCTTTAGGCTCACGTTTTTCCTGGAGGCGGATGGAACAAGCTCAGAACTCTCAATGTCACATAGAGCAGATCGAGAGGAGTATCTTTCAATTGAGGTAGGAGTCGTGGCCCTTCTACCCTTCCCGGCCAATCGCCTTAACTCTATTGAGCCTGCAAGACCGTGTCAAAAGTACTTCCTCTCGTGGCCCACGTACACTAACTTTGTTTCCATTTAGACTGTGCATTCTTTCTCAGAACCTTTGGTAACGGTACTCACCCTCAACTTCTGCTTCATCTGTTGTTAGAAAGCGTCCCAGGGCTTCCGAATGCTTGAAATTCAAGCTTCCCAAACCATTCCCAAGCCCTTTAGAACCCTTAGAGTGTACCTTGGAGACTCCTTAGAGGTAAGAGAACTTATGATCTGGTGGCGCCTAGAGGTTAGCTAACAAAGGCGTAGAGGATCCACAATGGAGGGGCTGGAGAGGTGACTCTTCGCCAGAGAGTGGATCTGCGAAAGGTATGTCTTGAGCATGAACATCTTGGGCCATGGGCCATCCTTTGTTGGTTCTAGCTGCCCCAAAATATGTATCGGAGCCCTACTGCGTATCCAGGGTGTTACTCCATGAGATTAAACAGAACTGTTCCCTACCAGATGCCCGGCTATATAAAACATTTTAACTTGTTCTCACCTTCTACAGGAAGCTGACATATTTGTGGACTCTCGGGCGCCTATTGCTCTTGCTGTACTTCGATGGTGTGATCGAGTTGTTGGTGTGTGCCCTCTCGGATGGCTACAATTTGAAATCTCTCTCCACTACTTAATACTGCTGAAGCTCTTAGTTCTCATACTTAGCTCCTTGCTGTCTTTAGTCCTCGTGGCACGGCCAGGTGCATCCTTCGAGGTCCTCTTATCCCTGTTCTTTTCCTGCACTATATAACGAGTTGGGTGGAGAGTACCTAGTCTAATACGTTGGGCTAGGAAAGCCTGGGAAAGAGAAGTCTGAGTCTGGCGGCGTTACTGGGGTACTCATCCTAGATGCAGATAAGCATACTTATCCTCTGGCCTTCAATCTCCTGACGTCGTACGGTGAGACCTCTACCTGCCCTCACCTACCGCCGTCCTCACGTTCCTAATATATGCCCACCTCACCATTTCAACGCCTTACAACGTTAGGATACACGGTTCTAGACCAGGGTTCAATCAGCGAGTCGATGCTTCAGTCGTTGGCAGAAGGAAAGGATAACTCTTTCTCCTTTGAAGAGTATCTAAGGGCTTTTTACGATCCACCAGAAAAGGAAGAGAAGAAAAGCATATCGATGAAAGATATACCCCGCCTTATTTATCATAGGTGAACTGTCTCCTATACGTATCCCAGCTTCACACATCGTATTTCGTCCGTTTGCTTTCCTTTGCCGCACTTGGAAACTATTCTAATACTTCTGGCCCAGCAATACAGCGGCCACAGTCAACGCTGTTCACGCCCTTGTCAAGGCGAAAGCTGCTGATCCTGCAAGGTGCTGCGTGGTAATCGAGAGGTGAGGTTTTCCCTTTACTGGTTCTGGATTCCGCAAAGTGTTTGAGTTCCGCTCGCCTTCTGCAATGTAGTTGACTTCGCCTCGACTCAACTTGTGTCCTCCCCTTGTTCCTTCAACTCAGTCACAAGGGCCTAGAGTACTTGGATGATCTAAAGGATGAAGGAGGGAACAGATTTGAGGCCATTTGCACGGCTGTCATCTATGACGATCTGTTCAGAAAGGTGAGCGGACGGCCTGATGTGGTGCCTGGACAGCCTGGCGTTTGACTTCCACTGTAAAGTGACTGGAGCTCTGCTTTTCTACCATCGTCATTTCAGAGCTTATTCTTTCTCTTGCTGCTCTGTCTTGGGTGTTGACTCTTCTTGGTGTGCTCTTCGTGCACTTTTACGCCACCGTTGACAGGTGAGGGTCTGGACGCGCATGGGATACAGTTCGTCAGCTATCCAAGACGAGCTGGATACACGCTTTAAACCAGTCATTGGAAAGAGACTAGCGGCCATCATGAAGGTGGAGCAGGACAAAGAGGAAGGGACTGTTAGGTCCGTGTCTACGCTTCCTCCCACTCCAGAGCACGACAAGGAGGGTATCCTTTACCGCTTATTTATCGGAGCGAAGACATCGTTTCAAGCTCTCATGCAGATAGGAAAGAAGTAGAATAAGTCCAAGCCTTTGTAGACCATTCTCCTCTCAGTAGGCTCTACGCTGCGTATATTCACATGAAAGCGGCAAGGTCTGTCCGGTGCTAGACAAGGCCTGGCCCCAAACGGAACTGGCGAAGCGAAGACAGTTTGACGATGCGGTGTCGTAGTGGGTGTAAAGCCGTTTCGAGTTCTCGGCAGCTGTGTCATCGTTAGAACTTGAAGACCTTGAGCTTGATGATATCCTCTGGGGCGGGTCCCGTTACCATTGTCATCTGGACCTTTCCCGTCTTTTCTCCCATGGACCACTTCCCTTCCTCTTTCAGTTGGCCATTTGCGTAGCTAAACGTAGCAGTGAGATGGAGAAAACGAGAGTTAATGGACGAGAGTAACGTGAGGTGTGGGGTCAATTCGATAACAAAATATCGAGATATTTACCACCGTTTCCACGGTCTGATAGTAGAGCGACTTACATGGTTCGCCCCTCGCCATCCTTTCTCCCTTTATAGAACTTTCCCTCGTAGCGAATGCCGCTTGCCTCCGTTAGAGAGCCGGTGCCATGATACATGCCGGCTACGAAGTCTCCCTCATACGTTTCTCCTGTAGGAAAGGTCTTCTTCCCTCTTCCCTGAGGAGCATCATCCAACCACTCGCCTGACGGAGAGGTAACGACGCTGATTAAGTCCAAGAGGCTTGAAGTTAGAGTCTGAATGACGCCGAAGGCCTATTACCTTCATAGACAGTTTGATCGCTGTAAACCATTTTCCCTTTGCCGTGTCTCTTCCCATCCATGACGGCACCATCGTACACGCCCCCATCATAGTACTGAATGGAGCCATGGCCCTATCGGGTAAGGAGAATAGGGAAGCCAAGAAACAGGAACACCAAGGAAGATAATGAGTTACAGAAGATCTGAACAGCAAGTAGGGAAATAACTTGTGTTATCAAAGACCAGGAACGAGGCGCCGCCGAGGTCGTCGCCGCAGGAGGAGCCGACGAAGCTGTGCAAAGAGTCTCAATTGGACAAAGGACAGAGTAAAGACGACGAAAGGCCAAGTGACATAGTAGAATGTAGTCAGTAACACAAGCCTTGGTACCTCTCTTCGTCCTTCCTTGAATTCTCCTTCATATTCCTTCCTCAGGCTTCCTTCAAGAGAGAGATAGTAGACGCCTCTTCCGTGGCACACGTTGTCACGCCAGTCTCCCTCATAAACATTTCCATTGTGATATCGCATGCGGCCCTTCCCGTGTCGCATATCCTTCAGGAATTCCCCTTTATACTCTCCTTCATCCTCGTAGCAGTAGGTGCCTTCTCCCTCCTTGTGATTATTTGCCCACTCTCCCTCATACTCCTTTCTAAGACCACCTCGCTCCTTTCTCCAGTATGTCCCCATTCCATGGCGCTTGTTCTGCTTCCACCAGCCCTCGTACCGCCCTCCGTCTTCTGCAGAGGAAGATAGTCATGGAGAGGTGAGACTACGAAATGGTGAACTATATCAGTTGCATGACGGTTCAGTTTGGGACGCATTATGGTTGCGGAGGAGGCAAGACATGGCTGCAGGAGGCGACATGAATACTGAGAAATGCCCCAGAGCCGACCCAAACATTTCTTTTGGACAGTAATAAGCCATTCGCCACCATAGCTCCTTACCAAGTTGAAGGGTCCCATAACCGTGCAGATCATTAGCCTTGAAGTGACCCTCGTAGCGTGCACCACTAGGCCAGACGAGGACTCCCTGTCCCTGGCGCTGGTCAGCGCGCCAGTTCCCGCTGTAGATCATCCCCGTGGCCGCAGAAACATGCACGCCGTAGCCTTTTATTGGTGGGGGAGGAAGAGTATCAAGTTACTTAAGAGAATGAAGGGAAACTCGCAAACCAACAGGTAGCAGGCAGTGGATCTATCGGTAAGCCTTAAACTCATCGGCCCCGCCAGAGACACGGTTGTATTCCCCAACGCAAGATGATGTAGGAAAAGAGGATTGAGGAGAAAGGGCAACCAGCACAGAGGATGCTGACTATGGGCTGAACTGTCAAACAAGAGCTGTCGAGGTGTGCGCAAGAGATACCTTGCGCCAGATCATTGACAAAAAAGCCATCGTACTTGTCCCCGTTTTTGAAGAAATATTTCCCTCGCCCATGTTTCCTGCCGTTGTGCCATTCTCCCACGTACTGCTCTCCGCAGTGGGACTCGAAGATGCCAAAGCCTTCATGGCGGTTGAGGAGCCTATAGAACATAACGACGAAACGACGAAAACTAAGCAAGGAGAGTGTGACTGACGACGAAGCAGGTACAGAAGACACAGGAAGAACGAAAGTTCCCGCTGTCTATGAGGTGTAATCGGTGCCAAAAGGGCTGATTGATTTGACAGCGATGCGTTGATGAAAACAAACGGCGGGGCGCAATATACCAGTTGCCAGAGTACTTAGACCCATTTGGGTACACCGACATTCCCTTGCCGCACCGCCTGTCCTCCTCGAACTGGCCCTGCGCATGCAAGATGTTGACAGAGAGCATGAATGAGACAGAGCTGGTAAGGTCTATCGCCATCGCGGACAAGGCATCTACCTAAAGGAGGTAGAGAATTGTGGACTTCGTAACAGCTAGACGTGAACGCGGATGTGGCTCACCTTATATATCTCCCCACCGGATAAGCGCAATATACCCTTTCCATGAGCCTTACCCTTTCGTATCTCTCCGACATAAGACTCCCCAGTAGCCTAATGTGTGGAGCGCTCAAATAAGTGCCGGGTCTGATTGAGCACTCTTTCTATATGCCTTGCTGTACACCAGGAGACATCACCCTCTCATTGCCTCCCCTGCGTTCACAGGATTGGCTGCAATAGCGGAGCGCACATGGCTCTTTTTGAGCATTCTGAACGCATCACCTGCGGCGCTCCTTCCTTGATTTCTATTGCTAAAGACTCGTCATGCATTTTGCACTACGTACCTTCTTGAATGTTCCTTTCCCGTCGTATATGCCATCTTCCCACTCTCCTGTGATTTTGGACGGTGCCCGTAAGCCGATGGTTGGAGGGAAAAAGATAGCAGGAGCATCAGCGTTGACTAACCCAATCAGTTCCATGGTGGAATGGCGGAGCAATAGATGAGGTAAAAAAAATCAAGGAGGGCTCAAGTTAACGGAATATTGGCAACCACCGCACATCTCCGAGTGAAGGCAAACTCCAAGCAGGCAGTGCAACAAAGGAGGCCTGCATTAGAAAATAGAGAATGACGTTGCTAACCTTCATAGAAGTCGCCATTTGCGGACTCCAGCTTCCCTTTCCCAGTCAGTTTCCCATTCTGGAACTCGCCCACAAACCGCTCACCACTGGGAAAACGAAGCTCTCCGATGCCATGCTTCACACCATCCTCCCACTTTGTGAGGAGAAAAAGAGAGATCCAGTTTGCCCGTAAGTGCAGGCCGAAAGACGTAAGGGCGAACACAAGGTATGTAATGGTATGGAGGGTCAATGGCTGTGACATGGAGACAAAAGAAGTAAACAAGGCCACATTGCATGTGAAGAAGGTCATCGAATATCTAGGGATCATGAGGCTGTGCGAGAAATAGCGCCAGGCCCCAAGGTCGTGAGAACTTACCTGCCCGATGTAAGTGACTCCGTCAACCCGGCACAAGACTCCTCTCCCATGTCTCTTGTCGCTTCGCCATTCGCCAGTATACTTAGAACCATCTGCGTAAGTCATTACCCCTTCACCGTGACATTGTCGACCCTTAACCTCTCCTTCATAAACAGCACCCGAAGAATATGTCTTTCTTCTCAAGGCAGGCTTGCCATCTTCATCTTCCGCTTTCTCATCCTTCAATAGCGGTGAATCTTCTTGTCCGTTTGCCTCAATTGTAGAACTCATCCACGATTGATGCAGCGAACCCATTGACGTAGAGGGCAAGAGGGATGACAGAGCTCCCAACATGCTTGCTTGGTTGTCTCCTCTTTCTGTAGCGTTACCTTCCTTGCTCCGGTATAATGGTGAGAGAACGGCCTCCGCACCACGGTAGAACTTACGGATAGCCTTCTTTGGCACTTTTGCGCGTCCATATACTTTCATGGCTGGCACCGGGCTCTCCCTCAGCTCGATACTGTTCTTCTTGTCCTCGCTACTCACGGTGGGTGAGTCCAAGGTAACGGAGTTCCCCAGGAGGTTTCCATTTTCCGTTAGATTATTTCCACATACAGAGCAGCGAGGGTAAACAAGTGAGTTGTTCTTATGGTGACAAGCATCGCACCACCAGCGATGGGCGCTGACTTTGTGCACGTTGGCTCCTACGAAGAGGGAAGGCAAGAGAAATTTAAAAGAGTTATGCGTACTTATACAGTCTTGCTATGACAATTATTGGCAGGTGAACCGAAGGGCACAAGGCCGAAGCAGCGCGAGCTTGCGGAAGGGGGCCAAAGGACATTGAGAATGTAGCAGTTTACCTGTAGCGCTGTCAAAGGTAAGTTCGCAGCCCGGCCAGGTGCATCTAAGAAAGTCCTTATAGCTAGATGGAGGGTCCCATTGAGTGTCTTTAGTCGCCTCCTGGTAGTAGTAAAGTGCGCCTGTGTGCTCATCATAGAGCTCACTCCAGCCGCCTAGAGACCTGACAACGTGTGATCGCTTTAAGAGATCTTTAAGGGCTGCCTCAGTTACCACGACCTTCTGCCTCTTCCTCCTTTCAAGCTTGGCAATGATCCGTCCCAGAAAACCCCTAGCAACTCTTTGCAGGGTTAGAGTTGCCCTGTGCCTTGTAATGGCCTGAGATCCAAGGTTAGAGACCAAGTGAGCACGGTAGAGATACTAGCACCACGACATCATAAGGAGTAGTAGAAAGGTAACTAGCAGAGCATCGTCGATAGTGAATGATCCTAGTCGGGCTATGCAGCGGGACGTATATCCGAGAAGATAAAGAATCGTCAAACAGCAAATAGCAGGCTAATTCTCTTCCTCCGAAGGTGTGTCTGACCAACAAGAAGTGAGGCTTGCGAGGAAGAAGGGAGGAGGTATATATATATCGTTTAAGCTCACGTTCGTACCTCTCGGTATAGTAACAGCTGTCGCCTGCCCCTATAGAGAGCTTGAATAATGGCTGCAGCAGCATAGATCAATTTGTCGTCTTTCTTCAACTCATTCGTAGTAACTGCGGCCAGCTGAATATGAGCGGCGCTAATCTTAGAGGTTTTTGCTTCGAGCTCCTTCCTGGCTCGGACCCTTGCCGCCCGACGATCAAGCGCTAAGCTCATAGTGACCTAGACAGAGACATGAGGCACCACGACTGCCCCAGAACTTTTGGGTGCCTAGAAGCTCAATGTATAAGACATCAAGCGTCCATGTCACAGCCCACTCAGGGTCAGACTCTTCCATCGCATACTGGAGCCATCCTTTCGTTCAATCCAATGCAAGCAGGATCCTGACTCCCTCTATTCCATGGCCCCTGCCGCTGTCTCATGGGAGGAAGGAACGCTAGGAGCCACTGTCTCTCGCTGCTCCCTTTGCCGCTAACTTCTCTGCCTGCCGCTAACTTCTCTGCCTGCCGCTCTCCGTCTCCAAGCTCGCCTTATTATGGCTGATGATCAGCCAGCCAGCCAAGTGCCATCATCCATCAACCCAAAAAAGATCAGAACCCCAGCAGCTTCAATGACACTGGACAACCGCCCAAAGGTCTGCCCCGAAATCAACTGTAATCCTTAGGCATAGGGCACAATTTCTGGGAGGAAGATGGCAGAATTGCTGATGGGTGACCTTCTAGTAATCAAATAGATCAGTTCTTGCCTGTCACTGATTTTCCGTTTCAAACTTTCGCGGTACGGATGGAAATATTGCCTTGAAAGTTACGTCGCACATTTCTTTCTCCTTGATTTTACGCGAACCTTGTCAAAAGCTTGGGACCAACTCAGGGAGTCTTCCCCCAAGGTACCATGAGTTTGATGGTAGGTCCCCCTCGATAGATAGAGCGGCTTGTGAGGATGGTGAGTGGCTTCGCTCAGTCGGGGTAGCGGCGTCGTTCCGGGTGGGACAGAGCTTCAAGTTACCCTTTAGTGCAAGGAATCCTATCGTATTCCGCCGTCAGTTGTAGAATAAGGTTGTAATTAGCCATAGCAGCCTTGAGAAATTCCTCCTGGTCGTCACTCAAAGCAAATCAAGAAACAACTATATCTCTATTGCTCCTCATCCTATCTCTGTCAAACTCTGACTGTTTCGGTTTGTGGCAGACTAATAAGGTTCTCAACATTCTTTCTTGCAAGCGCATTATCTCCGACTACTCTGTCTGTCGCACACCCCACTCTGTGTTGCTATGAGTGGTTCACTCCGCTGTCAGAAGTCAGAAGGATCCTTGGAGTCTGTGGGCTCTGAAGCGTTGCTGCACACAGTCAGAGACACTTCGGCTTGAGGCTTGAGCTTCTCCTCCTCCTCATCGGGTTCTCATCACCTCGTTGTCTCTCCATCACCTCAGCCGAGTCTCCCTCAGTCTGCCAATCGACTTATTGCCACCCTTCATTGTCGCCCAGCAAGCCTTGCAAGCAACGGACTCATTGACAAGAAGTTTAGTTCAGCTTCCACATCCCTTGAATAGATCACTTCGAAGTCTTCTTTTGAGCATCTAAGGTCACGATGAATGGTCTTAAGCGAACTCTTGGCCACTCCCTCCAGCTGGGCAAAGCCCATGCGAGGCAAATGTCAGCCTTCAGCGGCACCTATAACTGGCAGGACCCCTTAAACATGAACTCCCTTTTATCCGAGGACGAGCGAATGATTCAGGTTAGTAGTCTTCCCAAGATGGCCATACCAAAGCATGAATCCCATCGCTAACCTAGTCCTGGTTTCTCTTCTAAGGAAACGGCCAAAGCCTACTGCCAGCAGAGTTTGCAGCCTCGGGTCCTTGAAGCTAACAGACATGAGAAGTTTGATCGAGAAATCATGTCAGAAATGGGAGAGATGGGGCTCTTGGGCCCACAGATCAAAGGTTACGGCTGTTCGGGAGTAAACTATGTTTCTTACGGCCTCATTGCCAATGCTGTCGAAAGTGTAAGAAGCCTAGCTGGTGTCTTTTCGTTTTACTGGCACTTAACTCATCCACTCTGTGTTATCCTATCTCTTTTCTATCCTCCGGCTCGTTTGTCTCTGTTACCCGGATCTACAGGTCGATAGTGGCTACCGCTCTGCTATGAGCGTCCAGTCCTCGCTGGTAATGCACCCAATCAACACTTTTGGTACAGAGGAGCAGAAGAAGAAGGTGATGATACAAAAGGCATCATTCTAGAGTCTCGAATCTGTGTCCATCGCTCTCTTTTTACCAATTAGCTCTTCTTTCTCAGCGCTTTATTTCCCAGATCAATGCTTTTCCTTATCGCTGGGTATTGCGTCCTCTCAGTTTCGTCTCACACAGCCTCATGCAATGACTGACGTTAAAACTTTCAGTTTCTGCCTGAGCTGGCCAAGGGGAAGCTAGTGGGCTGCTTCGGCCTTACAGAGCCTAATCACGGCTCAGATCCTGGAAGGTTGGCCTATTGAAGTTGCTACTTCACGCTTCTTCTGTTCCTTGGGTCTTCTACCGCTGTTATCTCTTCCTTGTACCCTCCCCGCAACTGGACCTTCGCATCCGGTCGTCTTTCACGATGCGATCTTCTTATCTGCTTCTCTGCCGTTAGCATGGAGACCCGGGCCCGAAAGACAGACGATGGACACTTCATTCTAAATGGTAACACGTAGCCTCCCTTATCTAGTTATTTTCATACCTCTGGCTGGTCCTCTTATTCAGGTGTGATTAGCTCGCGTTACTAAGCTCTTTCCTGACAATGTAGGATCGAAGAATTGGATCACAAACTCTCCCATTGCCGACATCTTCATCATATGGGCTAAGGACGATGAGGGTGTCATCCGCGGCTTCATTCTGGAGAAGGTACGCCCGAAGCTAGCCACGAACTGTTATGATGACTGCGTCCAAGTTGACTGACAAAGCTAACGTCATGAACTCCTGCTGCACTTCCATTGGCTCTGATCCTGTTCAGGGCATGAAGGGCCTGAGCGCCCCCAAGATAGAGGGCAAGTTCAGTCTTCGAGCGTCAGTGACAGGGATGGTCAGTCAATCATTAGTTTTCTTGGTCATAGACTACGTCTTCGAAGCTGAGGTTGTGCTCATTTCCTTACCAGATCTTTATGGAGGACGTTAAGGTCCCAGCAGCTAACATGCTTCCCAAGGCCAGAGGTCTGGGAGTAAGTACAACTTGTCCAGTCTAGCAGAGTTGAGGCTAATGGTTTTATGCAGGGTCCCTTCAGTTGTCTGAATAGCGCTAGATATGGCATCGCTTGGGGCACAATGGGAGCAGCAAGTAAGTTGATCGATTCGAGGAGGCGTCTAAGAATCATCTTTCCTCTCAGCCTCAATCAGAACGTTCCTCAGTGCCACCTGCTTGGAGCCATTCGGTTTCTTGAATCGCCTGTCTTGTTATGATGCTTCTACTAACCCTGGTCATCGCTGCAGTGAACTGCATGTCCATAGCGCGCCAGTACGTTCTCGATAGAAAGCAGTTTGGCGCACCTCTGGCAAGGTATACCAGTGATGATTGCTGAATGGCAAAATATGTATTCATACACTAAAATCGTTAACACCTGCTTCTGCTTATCGAACTCCTCACGATGCTTTTGTTGACTTCATCATTGGCAAGCAACCAGCTCGTGCAGAAGAAGCTAGCGGATATGAACACTGAGATCACATTGGGCCTTCTTGCAGCTCTGCAGGTGAGTGCTGCGTACTTTTACGCTGTGACTGATGGGTCCCCTTCCTCTCCTAGCTGAATGTTCTTAAACTCTTTGAATTATCTGTCTTCATTGCCTCTTGGGGGCCAACTTCTGGATTTAAATTCTTGCCTGATCCTTCGGTTCTCGCGCTTACTGCATCCCGCAACGATAGGTTGGCAGGCAAAAGGATGCTGGAACTGCTGTTCCAGAGATGATTTCCATGATCAAGAGAAACAATTGCGGCAAAGCCTTAGACATTGCAAGAGTGTGCAGAGATATGCTAGGAGGTATATCTACCCTCTACTTCTCTTTTGTTAGCAACGCAATCGCTTCGCCGCTTGAGTCAAGGTTCTTACCCTACACTCTTGATGCAAACCGTCATTTGCAAGCCCTTCTTCTCGCTAGTACTACCCTTCTCTAGTCATGCTAGCCCCAATAGCGGTAGACCGGCGGAAGAGTCATACTGAGTTCTAATTTCTTCCCTCACTCTGTGCTAACTCTACATAGGCAACGGTATTGCTGACGAGTATCATATTATCCGCCACATGATGAACTTGGAGGCCGTTAACACTTACGAGGGCACCCACGACATCCATGCCCTGATCCTAGGCCGAGCCATTACCGGGCTGCCAGCTTTCGTTCCGAAGAAATAACCGTACTGCTAGGAGAGTGAAAAGCTGACACAGAGGACTCATTGGGCGGGCTCTGATGAGCCAAAAGTAAGGATCGGCGCAGACTGTAAGGGCCGGGTTAGAGTTTAGACACTGCCAGAATAAAGAGAACATCCTGTGCGTGGTACCACTTCCTTGTAGTTTATTTCTTTGCAAATCGTTCCAGTGCCCGAGGAAGTTTCTGTGCCGTTGTCTCATTGTTTCTCCTTTTCTTTTCTTCCTCTTTCTTTTGTCGCTCCTCTTCCAGCTTCTGTTGAAGTTTGATGCGGCGCTCATCAATAATATTCTGCTGCTTCTTTCGCAGCTTCCGCCCGATCTTGCTCCTTCCTCTAGTCTTGTTCTTCTCCTTGGTTGCTTCACCCTGAGAACAGATAAAGACCACGAGAAACGTGAGAAAAATGAATTTGTGCATATTAGGGGAACAAGGATTCATTAGACCATAGAAACTGCAGGAGAGAGCATGGAAGCTGTCGGAGGCAGCAGAGCCGCAGAGCTCGTCTAATGCAACGGGTGGCCAGAAGCACATATTGCGTTGCTGAATATACCTTCTTGCTTTCTCTCTCCGCTCTCGCTTCCTTGATTCTCTCTTCTGGTGCTCTCTCGACGGTTCCCACAAGGTTGGGATTAAGGGAGATCATCTCAGGCTGGAGCTTCTCCAGCAACGACACCACTTCAGTCTCACGACGCTGGTAGTCAAGAGAAGTGGAAAGGCGTGATCAGTGAGCTGAGGCTCAGATTGCTCTTCCCTATCATATACAATCATGGCTCACCTGCTTGGTAGTCTCAAACGGATTTGCTTCCATGGCGTCATAGTTAGGCTCTCCAGCACCCGGCACAATCTAAACGAGGCACAGACATGTGAGTCTCCTCAGTCCAAGCGAAGATTCCATACGTGTCCTTACCATGGTGCAGAAACCTTCTGAATGTCCGACTCCAAGGATATCATCGAACGGCCTGAACAGGACGTCCTGAACTGTCTTGGAAGGCAGTCTATGGGTCATGTAGGGCGCCTTTGCCTTCTTGATGATGGCGTCCTAGAAAAGCGGTGAGGTAGGCAAGAGGAGAACATTACTCTAAGAAAAAAGTTAGCATGAACTCCCCCACAACCTTCTGCCGCTGTGTACGGCGTATCCCGGTCCTCCTTCTTTCTCTGTCTGTACTCGTACCTTCCACACTTGTACATTAGGTCCATAGCCAACTGCAAGTAGCCCTTGCTGGCTGATGTCCAAGGTGCTCGCTGGGGTCGTTGTAAAGTACGAACTAACCTCCTTGTAGGTCCGAATGTCCCAGATCTACGAAGAGCGTTAAATCAATGAGGGGCGTGCGGTTGATAGTCCAGGTAACAAGGTAGATACGACAAGTACGAGCGTGCTACGAAGTTGGCTGTATGTCATGACGGTGCATCTAGAAGGTCCTTAGCAAAAGCTTGATGAACAGAACGACGACAAAGAGAGTGACATTTATGAAGCCCCGTTACCTTCATTTGTCCATCTAAGCCAGCTGTTGCCATGTATTGGCCACTGCGGTCCATTGCCAGTGCTTGAACTGAGGACGTGCGTACGTTAAGGTTACAGAGGTGCAGAGGAAATGGTGGACGCAAACTGAATAGACCGGTACTCGAATGAACAATTAGGTATGCCGCAAACCGATCTCTCACCTGGCCCTCTGTGGCATAGCATCTTAACAACCGGGGTGCTCATATTTGGAGTCCACATCGTGACCACGCCGCCTCCATGTCCCAAATGTATCACGCCATTCCAGCTGTTCTGTTTAGGATAGCAGGCTGTCAGCGAAGTAGTGACTAATGTAAAGGGAAAGAGACACGCGTTTCGAAGTAGCAAATATATGCTTGAAAGGAGAAAAGTGTGAGGGCCTTCTGCGCCCCACACAATTGGGAGATCAAATATTTTGCTCTCACCGCTCGCATAACTCTGCATGGCCCAAGCTTCGTCCTATGCTCCGCGACCAGTTTCCCTGTCGACGTGTCCTGATAGCGCAGAAAGCCAGTCTCCCCGACCGTGCAAAGGAGAAAGTGATAAGGGAGGAACTCAAGCCGATTGATGGCAAGATGGTCACGAAGACAGTGGAGTTCTAGGCCCGTGTTGTCATAAATATATCTGCCAACAATGTAGAAGATTAGCGAAAAAGACGTTTGAGACAACAAACTCTGCGAGCTAACTAAATATAGCGACAAAAGGCCAAGATAGAACACTAGCAATGGGCACCCTGGCGTGAGGCTCGAGCCGTAGAACGCTAAGCTTCTCGGACGAGAACGCAACCCCCTCGCAGCCTACTTAATGTTCAACAAAGTTTGAATGGTCGCTAAGATAGTGGACTCGACGAGTGGATACGATATACCAAAATCAGGGCAGCAGGAGGAAGAAACGCTTTGCACTTACAGATATTTCTTCTGAGCCACGGCAAACATGGTCTCATTGTGCAGGAACTTTACATCTTTGACCGTATCCTTCACGTTGAATTCACAGACGATATCGGTCCTGAGGCTATCAATGACTGAGAGATGGCCTTTCCTCCCTCCTAGCAGTAAGTGACGGCCATTTCTGGTGTAGTCGATACTATAAGGACCAGAGTCCATCTTGAGTTCCATCTTCTTGGCTCTAGTGTTAAGGTCAACATGCTCGAGCAGCTCATTCTGCTTAAACTTGTAGGTCCGTTCCATGCCCTCAGCCTCCAGATACCTTAGGGAATGCGCAAGAAGAGCATTGAATAGATTTGTTAGTCATGGACTGAGATGTTGGAAGTAGGCAACGATGCCCAGAAGACACGGGAGTCATAAGGAAAAGCGGTAGAGAAAGAAGCGACTCACGCTGACTGAGGCACCACAGAGTCACGGCAAGCTAACAAATAACCAGGACAAGCGGTGCAATAGGAAGTAATGTGGCTAAGCGGTATAGCACGATGCAGCTAACGAAACGACTCACCCCGCTTCTTCGGTGTGAAGAATCTCGGCCCTTGCGGCGGCAGCAATGGCTTCTTTATACTTTGCTTCCTCATTTTCTATTCTAGACTTTAGCTTCTTATCCTTGATACCCTGGAGAATAGGAGATTATGGACGATTGGTAAGAGTTATTTTGTGAACCGCTGCCAGAAACGGAGGCGGACAAGGGCAAGAAGATGAAGGAAGTTCTTCCGCAAGTTCATACCTTCAGAACATTTTCCTTTCCTCTAATGTACTTCTTTGCACCCTCAGGGAGCTCCTCCTTGCCATTCTCCTCTGGTCTCTTCCGCTTTTGGGCTCCTCCTCCCTTGGCCGTCCTTCCTAGTCTAGTAGGCTGCGGCGCTCTTTTGGTCCCATTCAATGCTGCTTGTGAACAGAAGTTAAAGAACGACAAGAGAGAGTCACAGACAGTAGGCGAGGACCAAACCTACCAGTGTAGTCTTCTCTCTCGGAGTCGGACGAATCGCTCATCGTGATTGCCTTTTACTTACAAGCCCACCGGCTTAGTACTTGATAGCTTCTAGAGTCTTGACACCCTACCGCACGCAGCTTGCAGCTATACAAAGCGGCTATAAGGGCGCTAGACATGCAGAATGCGGAGCTCTATAGTGAAGTGGCATCGGCTAAGATGGTCGGTGCAGAGACATCATCATCGGCATTCTGATCTCTGTGACATCAATCATCATCATCATGAAACAGCTTTCTGCAGCAGCAGCTTTCAGAACCAACCGCGCGCAACAATCATCAACTACAAGATCAGTACGCAGCGATTATCACAGGTTGCCAATTACCCATTGTTGTATATAAGACAGGGACATTCCTAAAAAAAAGAATCATTGAAATTTAGTTATTTATAGAGGAATCATCCTTTCGGTATTGAGTATGGTGGTATGACCCATCAGAAGCACTTCAGAAGCGCTGATCTGCCCTTTCAGGACTCACGCAGGCCATACTCCTGTCGTCATTGAGCCTGCGCCTGTAGGCGTGATGCCTAGTCATCATCATCAGCTGACAATGTAGGTTTAGAAAGTCATTGACTGATCACTGCTGAGCGCTGGGAGCAGGTGACACTGAGTTGTCATTGAGCAAATGGCGAGAGGGGGAAGTCTGCAAGGACTATTATCCTTGATTGTTCTCACAGTTGGGGCTGCCGAAGGTTTCCTCAAGATGTTCATTCTCGGAGTGTCTTGAGGTTGGGCGTATGTCCATAAATTGATGTGCTTAGTACAACCGGATCCGAGTGGTTATGGGCACTCTGCAGATGGGGCATGCACTGACTTGAGGAGCACAGACTTCGCAGAGCTGATGTCCACAGCTGAATTAATAGCGACAGTTAGAGCTAGCTTCAGTCGAACATGACACACCAAAAAGGAGAACTTACTTGAAGGCAGTGTTCTTGGCTCTTTCCAGGCATACTACACATAACGGAAGACAAGATAAAAGTCAAGACACACGTCAGTAACCCTACAGCTTGAGGTTAAGGTACCGGTACAAAACTTCTCTTCTGAAGATCCAGTGCTGACCGGGGGACCAGGGGCGCGGACTTGAGGAGAGACTCCTCCCTTCTGGAACAGTTGTTCATGTGGCAGAGTCTACTTAGTCATTTGCAGCTAGGTATAAGCTATATGAGTCTTCCTGTCCATACCATCCCCTGCCCCATGGGAGCTGCCGCCACGGTTGCTCCTAATTGTCCTCCGCCGGACGCCGGGTTGCCACATGCAACGCAATGAGTAGTGCCATAGTTGAAGCACGTGCACATTGAGCACTGCCACTAGAACAGTCGAAAGCGTCATTACTCACACCTACATAGCTAACGCTGACTGCGGCGCGTATATCCTACCTGAGGGCCCTGAGCCGCCACCGGAGTGGGGAACGCTACGGCGCTCCCTATTGACCTCATACTCTGTGATGAGCGCAACTGGGGCGGGGGCGGGGGCTTTACCGTGATGTTGGGAACATAAACGCCTGGAAGCAGCAAGACAGGAACAGTGTCAGCAGGAGAGACGGAGGAGATGAGAGGCGAGGCGATGAGAGACAGGATATGGAAAGGCACTGTACAACAAAGAAGTACTCCGTATTCAACTTCTTACTGCTCATCGTTGCCCTTAGTCTTAGTCTCTGAATCTCCTTGTACTGGTCAGGAACCTCCATCAATGCCCTAAGAGCGAAAGCTGGAAGAGGATTTTGTGGGAAGCTTGTCACTACTCTATGGAACTCTACAAACTGGAAGTTGTCGAAGTTCCGCTGAGGAAGGTTGTCGTCAAAGTGACGCATCATGTCCCAGGGACCATCACCCACGCCCACCAGTACTATGCTTAGGGGGAAATTGCTAGAACAAAGTGCGTATAACAGTGGTATGCACAAAAGTAAAGCAGAGTGTTAGTGACTTGGTTTCGAGAATTGGAAGGCTAACATTGCACACAGAGGACAAAATCGTTCATGAGAATAAATGATATCATATACATGTAAGAGGGGACATGCAGAAAGTCAACCTGCCACCAGGCCTCTCTTACCTCGCCCTCACGATTGCATCAATTGTGTCCTGCTCTTGAGGCGAATTTTCGCCATACCGGAGATCAGAAGATCGGGTGACCTGCCCGTCTGCTACAATGACCAATATATGGTACTGCATGGTCCTTCTCACAATATCTATGGCCTTGTTGATTATCGGGCCAAACGACGTAGGGCCAGCAAGGTTGACGTTGGGGACAATCTCTCTATAGCTAGAAGAACAGTGTCAACAAGTCAAAATGAAGGGGCAGGGGCAAGAGAATGGCGACGAGAAGAGATGAACGGAGACAGATATCTTTCAGAAAGAAAAGCATAAGAAAATGTGTGCGGAAGGAGTGAGGCAATGAGTGTAGGTAGAGAGGGCCTTGCGGGGGGTGGGGCCCTTAGAGAGCTGTGCAGACCCCTACCATCCAAGCACGTTCTGGAAGGTTTGACAAGGCTCCTCTCGTGGAAGAAAGCTGAATACTCCCATATCTCCAGTGGTGGCATCTCCGAAGCCATACGAGGGGATTAGCCTGTCATCGTCTTGAATCGGTACGAAAGAAAGCGCGACACAAGGGAGTATCGGTCAAACAGTTACTCCTATATCAGAGTGGAGACAATATATATATGATACAAGGCCCGCATGACATGCAGAGAGAGTGAGACTCGGTCTTCACTTATGGCAGATTGAAGGAAACTGCCAAAAAGGGAGCCTGTGACTCGTACCAAAAGGCTCCAGAGTTTGGCCAATGGCAGCAATGGCCTGCTCGTAAGGGTTCATGCTTCCAGGTTGTAAGTCATGAAGGCACCGACCCCCAAATGTTTGCTTGCCCGTCCATTTGTTTGAACTCGTGACTACATGGAGGGAGCCCATCAACGAGCGAAGAGGCAGCAAAGAGTGGCGTTCTCTGGTCAACGACAGGGCAAATCGATATACACATCAGGTTACGGGAGAACCTACAATCAACTCCAAGTATCAGGTTGCTACTCTCCATGCCAGCGCGCTGGAGCTCTGCATGAATGTGGCATTAGAGACCGTTTCGGCATACAATCAACGAAAGGACTAGAAAACTAACGCAGATGAATCTGGGCGTGGAGGGTATGCGGCATATTTGGAGGCGCATGGGCGCTTCTCTTACCTGCTGTTACTTGTTCGATACTATG
>FLMG01001141.1:0-37703 GCA_900088475.1 Hyphochytrium catenoides
AGTAGTCTAGTTAAATCATGAAGGCGTCAGAGACAACGCTGGCCAATTGGTGGCATGGGAGGAGGAGCAGCTATTTCGGATCTATCGGCTGGTATAATACTGGTTGTTCGTTGATCTACCAACATACATATCTGTGCTCCTTACTGCGCTTCATCGCATGCTAACCGGTACAAATTTCGCAGCACCTGTTGGTCTCCAGATTCTCCCTCGTCTACGGTTTAATCCATTCACTTGTACTGTTCTTATCCTCAGGCCAAGTTGCATAGCTCCGTTCCGTCTATTTATTTGTTCCCTCTGACGAGAATGGATTCATTCATGAAGAAGAAGGAGACAACAGGTTTGAGGTGGGTTTCTGTCAAAGGCGTTAGCAAAAGAAGCTTGTGGCCTTGTGTTCCAAGTGTCCTCCCATGCCCCTCTGCTCTTCTGCTTGCGAAGGGCTCCTACACGTAGTAGCAGCGTTTCATCCCATTCCTGGGTCTTTTTTTTTTTCTCTGTAACCCCCGTTGCACAGAGTTTTGCCCGGCACCTCACCTAACTCATCATCATAATCTCGCCAATGATCGGAAGAACATGATGATGACTGTCAACAATGAGGATTGAACGAAGAGACAAAGAGAGAGACAACATTTAGGCAAGAATAGGGACTGAAGAACATTAACTAGTTATAGACACGTCTAGCGTATACACGAGACATGAAAGAGAAAGAGTGCTATGGAAGAGAAAGCTGATAGAACAAAGAGAAGCAATGAGGTGATAGAGAGCGCTGGAATAAGCTAAACGTTGACGCTCAGGCCAAAAAAGGAAGGAAAGCTGCTACTTAGAAATTGGTTAACAGACAACTGGAAATAGCAGAGGGAGAGAACTGGCAAGTAGGAAGCTGAAGTCTTGGCGTTGAAAGGTATTTCAAGAAGATAGAGAGAAAATTAAGAAGGAGAAGGAAAGGCAGAGAAATAATGAGCGAGGACTTGGCAGATAGAAAGGGGGAGGTGGAAAACGGTTACAGCAGACCTGATTGAGAAGATGAGCAGCCCCGAGTATCGCCAGTGAGAGAGTAGTAGAAAAGATAGGGAGTGAGACTGATGGAGGGAAGAGACCAAATAAAGCAGAAGCAACCGGGAGCGGCGGTGCCAACAACAACTAGGTATCAATTAATCCATTCATTCATAAAAAGGCGACCATCGCAAGAAGAAGGAAAGAAGGATGGGGGGCCGAGAAGCCTGTCAGGAAAATGGGAGAGAAATAGATATTCTAGCCACTAAGGCAACAGAGACACACGAAACGGAGGCAACAAGGAAAGGAGAATGTAGACGTGGAGACAATCTGAGAGAGCGTTAGAGGAAGAGCTAATCAGAGGAAGAGTTAAAAAGCACTGAAAGAGTAGTGTGGGGGCTTCCCAAGAAAGCGCGAACAATAAAGAGCCTTTAAAGCGCTAACTCAAAAGAGAGCAAGAGGGCCGCCGCTTAAAGTTGTCTAGGAGAATAGAAGAGTGGGCAAGTAGGAGAGAGGCAGATGCCGGATGGAATGGAGAACTCTTTACTGTTTGCTGTTTTTCAGTTCAATAAACGAGGGGAAAGTATTGCAGGAAACGGGGAAAACTTGGGGAGGAAGTATAGAAGAGGACAGCCCAGACGGCGTACTAATGAGCTCTTTATACCTAAATGTGAATGATGCAAAAGGCAGAGAGATTAAGAGGACAGAGGGGTTACCGGACAGGAAGAGAGAGAGAGAGAGAGAGCAGCGGAGGCAGGCAAAAGCTTGACCGAAGAGAATAGCAGGAACAGGAGAACGGGAGAACGGGAAAAAGGGAGAATATTGAATAGACAGAGAGAGGGAGAAGGGGAGAGTTACTTGCAAAAACTTGAAGACAAACAAAAAGAGAGAAAGAGGGAGAGCAAGCCTGAAACGAAGGATCTAAAGGAGATGCTGAATTCGAGAGAAAGACGGCAGAGTGAGGAAAGGAAAGAGAAAGACAATAGAGAATGGGCAAACAAGAGTAATTGATAATAAGATGCTGCAATAAGACGGCCATCCTGGACAGCTTACCATCAGAAATGAGAGTCGTCTAAGGCTATATTGACTCCCGGTTTTGTTTCCTAAAGTCTGCTGCTCATTACAGTGTCGACGGCAGCAGGCACGACCAAACGCGTCAGATGGTAATCAAACAGAAGAGAGAGAATATACATTCATAAAAGAGATACAAGTTGGGGTGCAGGCTAAAAGAGGAGAGGACAACAAGAAGGCGAGCGGAAGGCTACTCGTGACAGCTTTATTGAGGCTGCTTCTTAGACGGGAAGAGGAAGAATGGAAAAGATGTAATGGGCTTCAGAGCGGATGCGGCGGTGCTTCCGAAAGGAATAGGTGAGCCATTTTTGAAGAAGTCTCTGATGGCTGCGCGAAGAAGAGGAGTTGGGGGTAGCCACTATTGATAAGCTACGCTTTTCCATGTGTGCTGCACAATAGCGCCGTCTCTATGAAAAGCAGACTAGCCGGGAACCCAGCAATAGAGTACTACGCAGAGGAGAGCTTAGAAAGCAAGCAACAAGAAGCCAAAGAAGAAGAGGTGGACCTCGATAGCAATACGTACGAGCAGCAGGGGGAAGAAGAAAAGAAAGAGAAAGAAGAGGAGAGGGCATAAATTCGCTGGAACGCCGCCGGTGTTACCGCAGCAGCACCAGGAGTTCAGTTTCTCTATAAGAAATGCTTCATCTCGCCTTATTGCTCCTAGTAACCGCCACCCGACACTGCGCGTCCCACCAACAAGAGCTAGCGGGCTAAAAGAAAGGAGCTAGGAGTCAAAGGTGGCCCTTTAGTGACCAGAATATGACTAGATCTGTGCCTCTTCTCCTCAATTCCGCTCAGTCCCATCTTGCTAAGTCCTCTTCTTTTCTCGCTGCCCTCACAGTTCTTCATCTCTCTTCTCTCTATCGTTCTCTCTCTCTCTGATACTGTCTCACACGCCCCAGCTTCTCTCCTTTTTCTTGCACTTCTCCCCCTCTCTCTCTCTCTCCCTCCTAACCCTAACGGTAACCAGGCACAGGATGGATCGTGGTTGCAGCAAGCACTACCTATGACTGTTGGCATGCCTTTTGATGCTTGCACAGCAGCCCTTTGGTCCGCTTCTGTCCTCTTCTGCTTTCTCTTCTTCTTGCTCTCTCTCTTCTCTTTCTCTCTCTCTTCATCTCCCTCTTTCTCTCTCCCGTCACCTTTTTAATTCTCTCTTTTCTCTCTCCTTCCACTCTCTCTTTCCTCCTCTCTCTCTCACGCTTTCTTCCTCCCTCTCTCAAGACAAAAGCTCCGCACCTGGTCTGTTAGGCTGCTGTTGGTTCCTCTGCTGGAAAGCTTCATTATCAGTACTCGTAGCCTAATGATTAGAAAGTATTCGTGGGGTTTCTCCTTTCCTCTTCATCCAAGCTGCTGCTGCTGTCTGTGTAACAATGTGGTCGCAGCTGGAGAATAAGCGAGCGGCACGTCTGGTCGGTTCCAAAGGAGAAGCAGCGGTGATGGACAGGGGCGAAAACTGCTGTAGTTTTCACTGAATATTGCCGCACACCACGCGGGGTATAAAAGTACTAAGCTGATTTTTTGGTACCAATATCAATTTTTCGTTCTGTTAGTTCCCAAGGGGCGATTGTTTGGAGAGATGCCCAGCAGTTTTGACCCCCAAATAACCTCCCCTTAGTTCTGCCTCTCGGGCCCTCCCTGATAATAACGGACCAACTCGATGGACCAGGCTGAGAAGAGAAACAGAGTTGTTCTATGAGTCTGATGGGTCCTACGTTTCTCTGCCGCCTGTCTCTGGTTCTCCCCTATGATGTACCAACTCCACAATGGACTGGTCTGAGAGAAGAGCTCATTCAATATTTGTCGAGTCTGAGACCAGCGGACGGACAGGTTCACTCGTCTTTGGTGTCTACCACTCCGTACTATCTTGTCTGTTCTACGACCCAGTCAGACTGATGAGCAAATATTATGCAAATATCCTACCTTTCTCTTCTGCCTCTCTCTAGTTCTATCGTGTAACAATGAACCAGCTCCGCAACGGACCGGTCTGAGAGAAGTTCAGTCTAAGACCAGAGGACGGACAAGCTCACTTGTTTTCTATGCTACTACCTTTTCTGTCCTTCTGGACACGTAAACTGTGGGGCCTTGCCCGCCTACCTGTCCATTGTGGCTCCTCGCCTGCCTCTTCTTTCTCCGTGCTTCTGACTAATGTCTCTCCTCCGTCCTTTCTGCATATCATCATAGGTAACAGCGGCGGACTTCTGCTCCTCTATCTTCTTTCTAGTACCTGGACGAGGCTGTCTGCTGTATCGTAAGATAGAACAAATGGGGAAGAATGACTGGAACCAACCATCATTTACTTCTAAACAAGCTCAAGTCTGTGACAGACAATTCCACCTCTGCTGGTTCTTTAGTTAGGGTGCTTGCGTCACTTTGCCACGAGCTGCCGTCAGAGCTTTTGGCACTCAAAGAGCTGCCCGACACGCGGGAAAGGGGACACTTCTCTCCGCTCATATATATATAGACAGAGAGGGGGAGAAGGGGAGAGTTACTTGCAGAAAATTGAAGACAAACAAAAAGAGAGAAAGACGGAGAGCAAGCCTGAAACGAAGGATCTAAAGGAGATGCTGAATTCGAGAGAAATACGGCAGAGCGAGGAAAGGAAAGAGAAAGACAATACAGAATGGGCAAACAAGAGTAATCTATTATAGGATGCTGCGATAAGACTGCCACCCCGGACAGCTTACCATTAGAAACGAGAGTCGTGTAAGGCTATATTGACTCCCGATTTTGTTTCCTCTAAAGTCTGCTCCTCGTTACAGTGTCGACGGCAGCAAGCAGGACGAAACGCGTCAGATGGTAATCCAACCGAAGAGAGAGAGTGTACATTCATAAAATAGGAAATGTAAGTTGGGGTGCAGGCTAAAAGAGGAGAGGACAACAAGAACGCGGACGGAAGGCTACCCGTGACAAATCTGATGAGGCTGCTTGTTAGACGGGAAGAGGGAGAAGGCAAAAGATGTAATGGGCTTCAGAACTAATGCGGCGGTGCTTCCGAAAGGGATAAGTGAGCCAGTTGTGAAGGAAACTCTGATGACTGAGCGAAGAAGAGGAGTTGGGGGTGGTCGCTATTGATAAGCTACGCTTTTCCATTTGTGCTGCACAATAGCTCCATCTCTATGAAAAGCAGACTAGCCGGGACACTCAGTAATAGAGTACGACGCAGAGGAGAGCTTACAAAGCGAGCAAGAAGAAGCCTAATAAGAAGAAGAAGAGGTGGACCTCGATTGCAATACGTACGAGCAGCAGAAGGAAGAAAAGAAAGAGGAAGAAGAGGGGAGGACATAAATCGCTGGAACGCCGCCGGTGTTACAACCACCGCAGGACCCTGAGTTCGCCCTTCTCAAAAGGAACTGCTTCATCTCGCCTTATTGCTCCTAAATAACCGCTACCCGCCACTGCCCTGTCCACCAACAAACAAGAGCTAGGGGGCTAAGAGAAAGGAGTGAGGAGTCAAAGGTGGCCCTTTAGTGGCCAAGAATATCACTAGATCTGTGCCTCTTCTCCTCATTTCCTCTCAGTCCCATCTTGCTAAGTCCTCTTCTCTTCTCTCCGCCCTCAATAATTCTTCATCTTTCTTCTCTCCATCGTTCTCTCTCCTCTCTGTTACTGTCTCACACGCTCCTGCCACTTCTCCCCCTCTCTTCCTCTTTCGATCTCTCTCTCTTTCTCCTTTTTAACCCTAACGCTAAGGAGGCACAGGAGCGTGGCTGCAAGCACTACCTATAATTGTTGGCAGGCCTTTTGATCCTGGCACTATGGCCCTTTGTTCGGCGTCTGCCCTCCTCTTGTTTTTCTTGTTTCTCTCTCTCCCTCTTTCTCTCTCTTCAACTCCCTCTTTGTCTCTCCCGTCTCACCTATAATTCTCTCTTTTCTCTCTCCTCTGACTCTCTCTTTCCTCTTCTCTCTCTCATCCTTTCCTCCCTCTCTCAAGAAACAAACTCCGCTCCTGGTCTGGTAGGCTGCTCTTGGTTTATCTGCTGGAAAGCTTCATAATCAGTAGCGTAAAGTTGCTTCTCTCCCTACTACTATCTTACTTATCTTTGTTGCACTCTTATCTAAGGACTTAAAGGGTATAAGTGGTCGCTCAGTGGTGATAGCTCCTAGGTAGGAACTTTGGTAAGTTAGCTATAAGAACTCTAGTCAAGAGCTTGATGAGCACTTGTCAGTCGATAAATTCATTCATACATCATTCTCCTACGGAGAGCAGAAATCCAGCACTACCACCTCTCAATCAATCAGCATGCAACTAAAAGGTTTCAGCTCAGGTATCAGCGCAGCTTCGGTGCCGTTCTACGTCCCCGCTTAGTGTCAGTCTTGATTCCAACAACCGCACTATATTGCAAGTGGACGCCAGCCCTGGTACGTGTCGTGGTGCCGGCATTGGTGCCCGCGTGGTGCTCGCGTTGGTGCCAGTCTTGCTGCCGGCTATAAGTGCCATCTTTCATGGTAGCCTGGCCTCAGTCATTGTGCAAACCTTAGGCACAGCCCACCTAAGTTGGCAACCGCAAGCGCTGGGATAGGCTGAAGCCACGGTCTCCGCCTAAGCCTAAAACGATAGCCTGGGACAGCCATAGATGCAGCCTTAGCTGGCTAGAGATCCGCCTTGATAGCCACCTTTAAGCCAGCCTTGTATGCCTGCCTTAAATGCTCGTGTAATTGAAGGTAGGGGTCGCCGCATGTGGCCAGCTACCCAGTCTAGGTGCCAGCCTGAAAACCAGCATAAGTGCCCTCTTTGACGAGAATCTGTTAGATCCCGCTTGGTGCCAGCGATGCTTACTGCTTTGGTCCGAGCCTAGGTTCCCAGTCTCAGAGCCAGCCCTACGATCCAGCCTAGGTACCAGCCTTTGGGGCATTGTCATAACATCACAAGAGACAAGAGGAACATTGTCATCCGCAAAATATTAGGGCATTCTGAGTGCGTAATAAGAGATGGAGGTCCTTGGTCTTTCCTGATAAGCTTGGACCAGTACCGTTTGGATTGGTCGGAAGCAATTAAGTCCAGAAGCATGAGCACTGACGCTCTTTATACAGGCGATACCATGCTCCAGCTTCAACACGAAGAGTCGTGTACTTCAGCAGTAAGTAGTTGTTCAAGCAGAGTTGTTCACAAGCACCTTAGCCTTCCTTATCATACAGTTGGTCCCATGGTGCTGCGTATGAGCGCAGGTGACTGTGTCAGTCCTCCCATTTTATGTAGCAATCTTTACAGAAAGTAGCGGTATCATTTCTTCTTCCAAAGGACTAGTAGTGTCTGTCTAAAGCAGCATTGTTGGTCGGGTAAAGACACAAGTGCTAGACACGTTAGTATAGACTGATCTTACCTTGCGGTCTGCATGGGCAAGATCAGACACAGAAGGCGGGCCTCGCGGCACTGAAAAGCGTGGTAATGTCTACAGTCACGTGCTAACTCAAACCTATAAAGATTTGTAGTAGTTAACCTGTCTCCAGCTAGAAGCACCAGTGATTTGTAGGGACAGACCAAGGGAGAGAGAAGGCAGAAAGTATTGCTGCCGTAAAGGTAAGACGAAGCTCAGGATGGGAGCTCAGTGTTTGACCGTAAGTTTTACCCTCAATATTGTCCCCGCCTAGGGACTTGCCAGCCTTTTGCAGTTGTTGATGTCTTTCAGCTTGCTGTCAACCTTCGGTGGTGCCAGATTATGTGCCAGCATGTGCCAACATAAGTGCCAAACAGCATAGGTGCTGGCCTACGTTCCAGCCTTATATACTATACTTGCCAATTTTTTAGGTGTTAGTCTAGGTATCAAGCGGAGGTACTAGTAGCCTATGTGTCAGCGTAGGCGTCCGGCTAAGTACCGCATAGAAACTAGTATTGTACGCGACAATCTCAAATGACATCTAGATAGCTGCCTTAGGTGTTAGATTAAACGCCAGCCTTGATACTGAATAGTTGTCAAGCCTTGCCGTCGGACTTACGTGCCACCGGACAACCCATCTAAGTGCTAAGATACGCGTACAGGTGAGGTGCAAACTCCTGCGTGTTGGTCTAGGTTGCCAGAGGCCCCGCCCCCCCTTAGCGCCAGTCATGGTGGTAACCGTGAGGTGGAGCTTAGATACCAGCCTCGATACTACTAGCCTACGCTTCCAGATTAGGTTCAAACTCTTACGTGTTGATCTAGTTGCTATAGGCCTCCTACTTAGCGCCAGTCGTGGTGGCCAGTGGAGGTGGTGCAGCCTAGGTACAACTTTTGATGCCAGCCTACGACGTTGTAGGCCGGAAAAGACCATTGTCGGTGTCAAGATGTATACGCCTTGGTGTTGGATTTGATGCCAGTCTTGCGGCCAGCCTTAGTAAGTATTTGTCGAACTCGCAGCGTACGTCTCAATCTCGGTACTATGGTTATTAGGTATTGGCCTAGGAGGCCACTTGATTGCATGGCGTGGGCCGACAGTAATTGCCCGCTTAGTTACCATCATCCCAAGGTGTCCAGCACCTCAGATCACCGGCAGTCGCAGATATAGCTTAATTGACCTCCTTGCTGTCAGCCCCGGTGCCAGGATAGGTGGCTGCCTAGATAAACATTGTAGGTGCCAGTCTGTTATTAGCTCCGGCCTTTGGGCCAACGTACTAGTTAAGTACCAGCATTTGCTGATCTTCTGCCCTTGGGTTATTAGGGTCAACTTGCCTCGGTGTCGGCCCAGATGCCACCCTTAAGACCGCACTTAGTTGCTATCTTGCTTAAGTTATAAACCCTAATACTAAGCGGCATGTAGCAGCTTAGACAATGCCAAGCCTCATAGCAGTATTATGTGGAAGCCAACTACCTGTCATACTCACAACCAGCTTTAGTTGTCAGCGTAACTTGTCGTCCAGGCTGGCCACACCTGGTGCTAACCTACTAGGTGTGGCCAATTCCCAGCCTTAGGGCCAGCCTAAATGCCAGCCTTAGGTACCGTCTCCGGAGGCCACCTGGTTCTTGCTCTTGGTGTCGACGCCTAGGCGCCCGCGTATGTTCCAGTCTACTTGTCAGGCTAGCTGTATCCGGCGTAGTTTTCAGCAAAGATTATGACCAGATTAGTGGTCTTCTTCTGCTCACCTGGATGACGTGACAGAGTATGCAATGTATGACATGCCTCTGGCTGGGGACATCAAACTGGTGCTTGACAAAACTAGCCTGGGAGATCTCCTTGCCGCATAGCTGGGTCAAGCTGGAGGAGGCTCTTGAGGGACAGAAATTAGGTCGTCGTAGCAGTGGGTTATGTGGGCGCTTGGCCTAGCGAATGTTCGGGAGTGGTAGTTGGAGAGCCTCCCGCCTGTTTAGGCCCTACCATTCTCGCCGAAGTGTCTGGGTCTCGGCCCCCATGAGGCAGTACTCCGACCTTCTGAGGAGGAAAAAGTAGGCCAGAATAGTGAGGCTCCATACGAGTTGGTGGTGTGGTGTGGACCAAGAATAGAGTTCGAGAAGCGCAGCAGGATTGGACCGGCTACGGGCTGCTTCTCAGTAGTGGGAGCGGATTCGGCTAGGGCCCAGTCTTAGGAGCGCGAAGCCCGGGGTGAGAGGAATGTCCCGCGCGTGGAAGAAGAGTTGAAGCCAGAGAACTGCGCTGAGCTTCCAAAGGGTGGTGGCCTTTGTGTTGCCGTCCTGGGCATCTCGTTGGAACCATATTCTCCGCAGTAAGCAGCGAAAGCGGGAAGGTGCTCAATATTTCTATTCGCTGCTGCATGGGGGTAGTCAGCTGTGCCTGCCTGCCTTCTCTATTGCCACTGTGTCTAGGTTCTGGGCAGGCGCCAAAGGCTGAGGCTGACCGAGCAAATCTGAGTCTGAGCAGCGATGGCAGCCCCATCCCGTAAAGGCAGCCACCGCGTGCCAAAACAAATGCGCTGATATTTTTTTAGTAAAGCATCTTCAACAGTACCCTTTCTCTTGGTCGCCTACTCGAGAGTTATGATGGTCTTGTGTGCCCTCTCTTCTTCCTCTCTCTCTCCGATTGTAAGTGCTGAAGAAATCAGCTATGATGACTCCTTTCCTATCTTGATGGCGGACCGGGCATTAGATACACCAAGACTTCGTAGCAAGGTTCTCCTTTTATTGTTATGATTGCTTCTATCCTTTTCTTTAATTTCCTTGCCTTTTCTGGAAGTACTTATTCAGAAGCAGCAAGAAAAAGCAATGCCCGCCATATATACAGTAGGGTGGTGATTTTAGAGACAGAAGAATGCCCGGGATGAGAGGGGACATACAGTCAAGGGAGGTGATAGGGAGCTCAATATCGAAGAAACAGTGTCAAAAGCAGCGGAAGAAAGAAGTACCAGGAAGCTATTGAAGGCTCACCCTATACAACGTATTAGGGGCTAGGAAGGTTATGTGTAGGACTAAAAGACTATCGTCTCAATGAGAGCGCAAAGAGGAGACGGCGGAGGTAAAGAAAATTCAGAGCAACAGGTAGCAAATGTCCAGTGGGAGCAGACGGACGGAAAGGAAGGAAAGCATGATTTACCTTCGACGAGACAGAGAGCACAAAAGAGACAGAAGAGAGGAAGACGGAGGGCCTCGAGTGAAAAGAGACACTGACTTCGGGGGAGGAGGGCTATTGTTATTGTTCAGTATTTATGATCAGCAAAGCAGCAGCGTGGAAGGGAAGGAGGGCTGAATAGATTGTGAGAGTACGGCCAGCTAGGACAGCAATCAAGGCTAAGCAATATAACGCAAGAAGAGAAAGCGAAGCTCAAGGAGGCAGTCGGATGTAGGAAAGGCTTACAAGAAAGCGAAGAATGGTGAGCCATTCACTAGGACAAGGAAGGGTAGCCAAGAGGGCGAGATGAAGGAGATGAGATTCGGCTTGAATGAACCAATATATACGGAGAAGAGCCGAGTAAGAATGCGCCAAGACGGAGATCAAGCTGAGAGAATCACCCAAATAGTGCAGACACGGAAGACAACAAAAAGAGCAAGTGTTAGAACCCTAAGAAGGCAAATGGGAAATGGAGGGCCTGTTCAGACAAGTGGAGCATGCAACAGCTTACAGATTACTTATCAGCCCCAAAGCGATAGAGACACCAAGGGAGATTGAACTTAGAGGCACCAACAAGAGATCACCAGGAGGAGTGCAAGAATAAGAGGGAGCAAATAATNGAGAGAGAGAGAGAGAGGCATCGTAAGAAAGAGAGGCACGTGGTGAGACCTGGTGAGGCGGAAAGCGATGGTTCATATATCTCCTATTAGGGTAGACTAGACAAAGTTAAGGAGTGTAGAGAGCGAAAAGGAGGGGGCACTGAGGGAAAGACGAAAGACCGGGAAGAGATGGGAGGCAAGGAAAGGAGAAAGGAAAGAGAGAGAAAGAGAGAAAGACAGACAGACGACACAACGAGAGAGAGGGTCATGGTGAGAGGCGAGTCAACCTGAGAAGAAAAATTTTTACATTCCTTCTCTACATCTTCACTCTACCTGATCAAAGTTCTCAGGGAGCGCAACCCAATTCTGACATGAATGTCGTGCTTGGCTCGATTCAATCTATCATAAAGAAGACAGAGCTGAGTTAGGAAGAGTATGCGTGATGCCATTTTGAAAGTGGTTGGGAGAGTAGCAGCGAGAGGGAGAGGATAGGAAGGTTCATGACTGAGGAGGGAAAAGGTCGGTGACATTGAACGAGGAGGAAGAGAGCGTGCAAAGAAGAATAAAGGAGGAGAAACAAAACGAGAAAACGAGGAGAAAAGAAACTGAGGGAGATTTTGACTGCTGAGAGGAGAGAGAGAGAGAGAATCAGAAGACAGGAAGAGAAACAGACACACGGAAGAAAGGAGGAGTGAAGAGAAACCTGACGACCTTCAGCAGAGGTAGATGTTGATGATGTCTGGAGCTTTGTCTAGATGTAAATGTAACGAAGGGATTTGATGATGATTATGTGTCAATTGACTGAATGACTGTGTCTCTCTTAGTGCTCTGCCTATCAATCTGCGAACAGCGACAGAAAGAGAAACTAACTAGGGAGAGGGAAAAGAGATGCAAGAAGAAGGCCTGCTGGAGGAGGAAGAGTAAGAAGAAAGGCAGTCATGGTGAAGAGAGATAAGAAGAGAGAAAGAGGAAAGACCCAGCACTAGGTAGTAGGGAAGAGGCCAGGTAAGACCGAAAAGGGAAGGCAGAGGGCCAATCTGAAGAGGAAAGGGAGATATAGAGCAACATAATAAGGAGAAGAGAAAGAGAGTCAAAGCAAGAAAGCAAGGCAGAACAGAAACAGAGGAGGCAAATATGGAGAAAAACAGAATGATGGATCATTATAAAGACCGTAGTCTTGAGAAGTTGTTGCAGACTTTACTTAGATCCCCTCTTTGCTGCGCCCTCCACCTCTGCTGTCAACGAGAACAGCAAACTTGGCGGTGACTCCAGGCTAGCCTGCCACGCTGGTACCTGCTGTGACTGCCTCAGATGATGATATTTCAGAGTGGGAGGCACTCAACATTGCAGCAGTTTCTGATGCATATAAGAAAAGGGTCGCGGGGGGATTGTCGCGAGATTGCATCGTGAGGAAACGCACGGGGCACTCCCTATTCAGCCACATACATTGCATCCCTCTCGCTTTAGCTCTCGAACGGTATCTGCGGTCTGATGTGATCTCTTCTGTTTCCCCGCCTAGTAGTCTTGGCCCGAATATTGGTGCAGCAAAGGGATTACTCAGCTTTCTCCTTAGCACCTCGGAGGCGGCGTAAGAAAACACCTGCTAAAGCCATGATGCGACACTGCAGATTGTACAAAGATAGAACCTTGTTGAGGATAGATTGGAAAGCGCTAAAGGAGGAGCGGAAAGAGGGAAAGGGAAGAGAGGATAGCGCTATAATAGAGAGAGAGAGGTACAAGAAGGGCAAGAAGGAGAAAAGAGGGGAGTAGCAGCTTACGAGGGTGGAGAGTTCCAAGAACAGAAGAGACACCTACACAAACAGACAAGACAACCAAGAATATAGAGACTACACAGGAAGGACAGGCAAGGGACAAATAGAGAGAAAATCAAAAAGAGCAGCAGAAGGCGCACAGCGAGACAAAAGAGAGAGACACGACTGCAAATGACGAGGTCATCAGCAGGAGAGATTTCATCTTGTCGCTTTGATACATACTGTCCACAAAGACTTGTCTCTCCGACAGCAATCTGACATCTGGTGCCTGTGTCCGAGGTGGAGAAGTATTCAGCAGATGGATATACTAGCCATCCGGCAGCTTTGATCCTGACCCATCGTATAGACAGCAGCAGCTTCTACAGCTACCCCTTATTGCTTCTTCCGCCCTCACAACATCCCAGCTCGTAGAGTCTCGTCTGACTGCACCTTTCTTCCTGGGACTGCTGGCAATTATTGTTGGGGCGGCGCGGGCCTTTATCGATCGCTCTGCTACTGTCTTTGGGAGGTCCTTCTGCAGCTCCCTCACCTTTACCACATAAAGGCTGATCGTCATCCTCATTGTTACTCGTACGAACAACCCAGCACTCCCCCTTGGAAGGAGTCAGCCGTTACCAGTCCTTGCTGCAGACAAGTGAACGGAACTCAACACTTGCAGATTCATCACAGCTTCCTCCTACTTTGTTGGGAAAGGGGTATTATCATCAGGGTCCGCCAACTGCTGAAGAGGAATAGGCATGGATTGCTGCATAGGGAAGGGGTTCTGGATGGCAGCGAATCCTTGACGAACACATCAAAGGCCGTGTACTGATAGGAAGTTGAGAAGCCACGAACCAACCACCCTCCAGGCTTTTGATTGGAACCTGGACAAAGGTGTCGAGGTTCGTCGCCGGAGACTTGAGTGAGACCAGAGTCCCATAAGGATGAAAGAGAAGGTTTTGCCATGACGTTAGTGAGAGCCACCGCCACTATGACAGACAATACCATGATTCCCGAAAACATCCGATCCAATGGGGGGAGAGCAGGTCTGACAAAAAGCTGCTGGAGTGTACAGAAGAGGATACTCAAAAAGCGCCACAGATTACCCGGAACACCAAAAGAGAAGAAACCTTCTTCAATTGCAACCAGGGGACAGGAGCAGCGCCCGAAGGAAAGCGCCCCCGTGCAGGGGAGAAGATGCCCACAAGCGAGCCTTTGAGCCCAATTCCAGGCCAGCAGAAGATAGGAGAACATTGGATGCCGTCGCTCAAAAATATCTGGACAGGTACTACCCTTGCAGATGTTGTTGAGCAAAAGGTCAGGCAAGCACTAACCCACCACCTTAACATTGTGCACGTTGTTGGAGTTTCAGGAGGCAACGAGAAGTTCGACGGCCAACGGAGGTGAGTAAGCCTCGGCGTCTGGCATAATACACAGAACCTTTGAGAGCAAATATAGTAGCAGAGGCACCAACAGAACCAAGACCAGCAGGGAACGCGAGGGAAGAAGCAGAAGTGATACCAAAGCCACCCAGGCGGATGAATAGGAGGGTAGCTTGTTTCCAGACCAGATCCGACACGGCTGGCAGACCCAATAGCCAAGGCAGAAACCACGTAAGCAGAGGTCAAACTTGAAAGAAGAGGGAGGCTAGCTGTGAAGGAGGAGAAAGAGGTAAAACCCAAGCCTTGCATGTACTTCATCTAGACGAGAGAGGATGGAAGAAACAGAAGAAGAGACAAAAGGGGCGGAACCAGCGAGTACACCTAAGAGTCCACGCCATTCATAACGGCCACTAATCTCGAGACTACCGCAGGGGAATCTTTAAGACGCTCGAGGTCCATACTGGGCCAGCAAAGCTTGCATTTGCCAAGGTTGAGCTTTGAGCTTAGGCGGGACCGCGCTAGGATGGCAGGTCTTGGCGACATTTTCCGGCTTCCACTATGCCAAGAAGAGCACCGTCATCAAGGTGCCGCACGTCGTGGAGATCCAAGGAAGGTACAGATATGGGATGTCAGTCACAAGAGGATGAAGAGCTAACGCAAACAACGGCGGACCAAGAGGATCACCTTGCTAGCTCCGCAAGAACTAGCCACCAAGAGAGCAGCCCCGTCGAAAATCTGGGATCTAGGATGTGGGAGGGTTGACTTAGTTTGAGTACTACGATGAAGCATGAAGATGGATTTTCTCTGCATCTTGTTAGATTTAGTTAGCCCTAGAAGAAGGAACTACAACTCAACATTATAAGAAGACAAGAAAAAGAGTAAAAAGCAAGAGCTACATACTCTTTTCTCATCCTTCTTTCAATCACTCTCGAAAAAGGTAGAAGCCATATTTCTGTTCATTCAGCGATAGTAATAAGAAAGGGACGGGACAAGAGAAGGCATCAGAATCGCTACTACTCTCGTCGGTCATTCAAGGAAACAAGAGCAAGGTCCAACTGCAGAAGAAAAGGAATGCGCTTCAGAGTCTTAACCACATTGTCTTCATGAATGCCAGGTATGGAGACTCTGATGTGTAGGCGTTACCCATTGTCATCCGAGGCGAGCGAGGACCAGTGTCCCTACGGAGAATTTTCAAGTGGAGAGCAATCACAGTGAAGCGTCACAAAAAAGCCGCCAAACCTTCAACGACACAAGAGCTAGCCAACCCCGCCTCCCAACCACAGCCCCAAACCAGCGGGACAGACCGCAGCTCCTCCACAACCTTCTTACAGCCAGACTAGTACCTCTTCACTTCGGAATATTAGATAAAGGTCCTTATGATGATTAAAGCTTGAGTTTCCTATTATAAGGGATAATACTGGCCGGAACGACTTCATCTCAGGTTTGATGGTCGTACTTTTGTCGCCACTGGGTGCCATGCATTGTTTAAGTAGAGACCATGCATTGTTTAAGTAGAGAGCGCCAGGAGAGTGTGGCTTGTTAGAAGAAGGAGGAGAGAAGGCCTAACCTATTGAAAGAGTGAGGACAGCTCCTTTCCTTTGCACTTCCAGGAGAAGCTAATATCGTAAAGTACAAATATAATAGCAGCATCATATTAACTCGGCTTGGTAAATGACGTCTGGATTGTTATCACCACGGTATGAGCTCTATAAAAGAACAGGCTAAAAGGGCTGCCGTCTTCTTATCAGACACTGGCCCATCTTTCCCAAGCATCTGGCCAAGGTACTTTGCATCAATTCCGATGACTGCAGCACCCAACTCAGGTGCGTGCCAAAAGCGCAAACTGCCGCCGGCAAAAAGAAATGCTCTACGGTAGGCATCGGGGTCTTGAATCCTAAAGCCACGAATGTCATTCTTCAGATATCTCCATCGACCAAGCGTCAAGCCCGTGAAGCTGATCGGGGCCAGGTGTTCAACTTTGCTAGGAGGAGAGCCATAAAGTGCAGCTTGACTCAGCAGTAAGTAGTGCCTACCGCCATTTGTGTCTCTCTCAAGGCGATCCCATACAGCACTGGTGTCATTTCTTTGAGCTTGGTCGCAGAAATCGAGTACCATGTCTGAGACATGGAGAGAGACAACTGGACTTGAAGGTTCTCCACGTGTCGAGTCTTCTTCGGATACAGGACTATAGGCTCGAAATACATTAATAACTACCTGATAGTCTGAAGGGTACTCAGGAGGTAGAGCTAAGGACATAAACCGCATTTGTTGCAAGCCATGACCTGTGACGAAAGGTTGAGGTAAACGCGATGCGTTGCAGTTGCCGTAAGACAGGGACTGCCCCGTAGTTCCTCCTCTCATACCCTCCTCGTCTGTCAACTGCGTAAGGAACATGATAAATGGCAATTTCGATGCCTCGGTGTTGTTGACCTCAATGGCGGATACGATATCGGTAGAAGAAGAGGTGGTGGTGTGATTCTGAAACTTGATCGGGGTGTAGCAGAGCGACTCTACATACAGATGACTGCCATATCTACTAGCAGTAGAAGGGGCCGGTGGTCTTGTTGTCGTCTGTAGGTCGTGTGATGATTGACTTGGATCAGGAGGAGCGGGCGAACTCCGGGGAGAAGATTCATCCTTGAAGTAGAGATAGCCTCCTACAGCACCTACTAACAAGGGTATGGCCAAGAGTAAGATCCACAGCAGCCGTCTCCTTGTTGTCTCTTTGTCGCTCTTCTTTTTAAGGGGCGCCGTTTCACATCTTTCGCTAATAACAGCAGCAGAGTCTTCAGGAAGAGCGGTGGCTTGATGAAGCCTTGGCACAACATAAGAGCCTTCTGGCACTTCGTCCTCTCCTTCTACGACAACATACACTTGTTGACTCCGTTGCTTCGGCACTATCTCTACCACTACCGTTTCCATCCTCCTCCTCGTCCTTTTGAAGAAGCTCTAATGGCTTAACGCTATGGCGCAAATACGTCAGGCTAGGTCAGCAGCCTGTGATTGACCGAGACCAATGATGGGAAAGAGTCCTAACCCTCATTCAATCGCTAGGATCAACCAGGTCACTTTTGATTGACTACTTCGAGCCTGGGAAATTTCCCAAACAGCATGCCTCTTCATCTGCTGACCTGCTGCAATCATCATCGTGCTCGCTTTCCTAGACCGAAAGATTTGACAACAACGAGTGTGAAAAAGAAAGTGGTTGCCGCTGAACTGAAGCTTCCACGGAGGAAGGACTGTGCTTCCAAGTTCTGCAAGCGCAATTAGCGAATCCACCAATTGGGAGCTAGGGCTGGGAGAAGCGTTGGAGAAGTAGAACCATTGCTCATCAGTTCCAAATATTCTCCGTATGCCCCCAAGCCCACCCTACTTGATGAGCTAAAGACTCATGACCTCCACTGACTGACTGCAGAACTATTATTTGATCGTCCTACCACGACGTCCTTCCTCTCCCGCCAAAGATGCAGCGGTTTTTCCCTTCCCCTCTGTTCTGGCCTGTTATTTTGGGTTTGAGGAGGGCGGTAGTGAAGGCAGGAGAAGGACTCCGTGAAACAAAAACAAGCCCACCAATAATGACCTTCCTTACTATCATTGACTGTCACCACTGTGAAGTTCTTCCTACATTATTGTGAAGATACGCCGTCATCAGCTCGGCTGCAATTTGTGGTGGTTATTACTCTCTTCCTCCTCTCCTTCATAATGGTGGTGGTATGATTGGTTGCTGGTACTGCTAGCAACTACCTAACAAAGAACAGAGAAAGAATGTAAGGACTGCAGTTCCAAGAGAGAATAGAGAGACAGAGGGGAAGGAATACAGAGGGCGCAGGGTAGAAAGGAATGTGGCTACAAGTACTGTAGTAGGAGAGAAGTGCACATGATGAAGATGGAGTTGACGAGTGAGCTCGCAGTGTGAAGATGCTGTCCCCCCTCGGCGTCCAACTAGCCGTTTTATTCTACCTTTAAAGTAGCTATCTATGATAAGTTGCGTTACTATAGGATTTATACTAGACATTTGTTGTTATCTTCGGAATAGTTACTCGAACCGTACCTCCATTGTGGCCTTGTGAGGGCTAAAGGAGGCAGCAACCTGGCTCTCTCTCCTCTCTCCTCTCTTCATCCTTCTCCAACAACGCCTCTGCGCTGGTGGACGGCAATAATGAACAAGAGGAGCCTTCCTCAGTGCACTGCGCGCACAGAAGAGTTCAGGAGCCGCAGGACGGTCCTCATTTCGTGATTCTGACAGAGAGCTGGATGCAGAGAGCATCGGGTCGTTGTTCAACTGTATCGTTCACCTAAAAGCAGCACGAGAAGAAGCTTGCCTGTCGCCAAGCGCATCATTATCGGCCTATTCTTCTTTCTACTGATCTCTGTCGGTGTGATGAGGATATGTTGGAGACTGATTATGCTGAGACAGAACTCGTGACCAGCCTAATTGTTCCTCCAGCTCTCTGCTGATTCGTGCGAGCTCGCTTGGGCAGCTGGAAGTATCCAAAATTGTTGGTGTCGTTGCCGTTAATTTCCTACTATCGATCGCCTTTCATCTAACAGGCGGTATTTGCTCCTGTCCTGCTACCAGGTGTTTGACGAACTAAGACATGGGGCATGAAGGAGAAAGTCCTGCTGCGCCTACGTCTCCCCGTCCTTCGTCAGCGCTCGTAGACAGTGGTCCCGAAAATACTCCATCATGCTCCCCAAGAAGTGATCAACCACCTATGAAGGAGCAAGTCCCCTCAGAAGAGGTGTGTCCATTAGTATCCCCGATCCCCCTGAACCGGCAATCTTTGACCACGACGATGCGTTTTGATCCTTTTTCCCCTGCTTTCTTCTTCCTACTCTTACCAGCAGCATAAGGCAATCAGCACACAGCCTTCAACATCATGCAGTCGCTCTTCGGGACCGGAAGAACCTGAGCATGCAGTTAGTATCCCAATTTTGCGGACTCCTCTGACAATGAAGGAGCTATATATATTTCGATTCCTTGAGTTACTCCGGCTGCACGTGGAGCCACTGCTCTCTCAAGAAGTCTTTTGCATGGCAAGTCTCATTGTGCAAGCGCAGCATCAGAAAACTTTATCACTTTCAGCAGACGGCTTGAAGGCAGTGCCACAGCCGAGCTGGCAAGCGGAAATTCTCGTGCTGGAGAGGAGTGTCGTCTCGCGCAAGAAACCTCTTACTGAGCACAGTCAGTTAGACATCCTCACCATCATCAAGTGCCTTGCTACGTGGCTCCGAGTCCAAGGTCTTGCACCCTACGCTTGCCTCTACGACAATCATCGTGACGCGTTGCATCAGAATCTGACTCTGCTTCAGAACGTGAGAAATAGATTGGCTCACAATTGGGAGGGGGTCACAGAGGCAGAAGTTCTTTCTGCTCTATACGGACTGAAGAATATAGTAAACGTCATGGAGGAAACCGTGCAGGAGAAGCTTGCTCCGGAATCCATCGCAAGATTGAGCATAGTACAAGGCAGGATCTCAAGAACGATCACAGAGCTTATGGGGCTTTCATCGGCATTCATGAAGCGTGCCGAGAACAGACAGAGGTTAGATGATAAGCCCATTCACAGTCAAAGTTCCACCACTTTGAATAATGATGCCCATGCCCAGCCTTCGAGGGGGTTGCATGCCCATTTGACTGACCTAAGTCTCCAGTCATTCGGCCTTCTTCTAGCGGTGAAACTTGTGTCCACTCTCGAGCAGTTTGTGGTCCGGAGAGTTTATCAAGCGCAGGAGCTAGGTCATCTTCCTCCGGACAGCGAGCTCGGCCCAGCAGTGACGTGCTTGCAGAGATTGTGTCAATACATTCGTAATGAGCGGACTCATCAACCCCTTAGACTTGCCTTTCAAAGTGTCCAACCCACAGAGCTGACTAAGCGCTCTCCAAGTCCGTTGGCCACCTCCTCTGTCCTCGATGACTTGTTATCTCTTCGAGCTGAACTTTTCCATGCTCAGGAGGAAGTCGAGGTTGGGAGCACGACCTTAAAGCCAGAAGATGCCAAAGTGAGCAGCCTACAACGTTGGTTGAAGGCCAGTGCCTGTATCATTGGACAGTTCGCCACAGCGAAGCATTCTATCATGTCTTCTCTGTTGCCAAGCATGGACGAAGATTTGAGCTGTGTCATCACAGCGGCGAAGACAAGAAAATTTCGCGGAGAGCAGCCTCTTAAGGAGAATTCAAAGGATTCGTACAGGCACATTACCTTAGGGACTAGCGCCATTAACAGCCATTCATTTTCTTCTGAGTCGTCGTCATGCTCATTCCAGACGTATCTTTACATCTCCTGCCATCCTCCTGTCGCCACAGAAGACAAGGATGCAGAGCAAGAGAGGAGCCGATTTACAGAACGGAAGCAACCCGATGGCGCTCTCTTAAGCGCATCACCAAGTCCCGCCAGGCATAAAGTATCGCCCGTCCTCCGTATCCCTTTGCCAGACCCTCCAATTTTAATAGGTAGAGACGTGACAGTGCAGGAAATAGAGGATATTCTGCTGCCGAACTACTCTAAAGAGCTGTATCCAAGAGGACAAACTCAGGACGAGGAGGACTTAGCGCGCCATCCATGCTTCCTGCGGTCCGTTGTGCTCTATGGCATGCCGGCCATGGGAAAGACAACGTTAGCGACAGTGGTGACAAAGAAGATTGAGGCGAGTGGAAGGTTCAACTACCATCTTTGGTTGACGGGCTCCTCTGCGACGCTGCTGGAAGCTGGTCTTGTGGACTTTGCAAAAACTTACGTCGCACCCTATCAGATATCGAGAGCGAGCAGCGTAGCGCAAAGTCTTAAGGTGCTCAGGAACTGGTTTGCCGCTCGGAGCGACTGGTTCATCGTAGCAGATGACGTAACTCCTGCAGCAGCAAGGATTTTGCGCTCCCTACTTACGCCTAATATGGATGGAGCCAAGGACGTGAGGAAGGGAGGAGGCACTATCTTATTCACAACGTTACACAGCAGTCTACCCAGTAGCGGCCCAGATGCTTGTGTCTGGCCAACCACAGTGTGGATGGAGCTTCCAGCGCTCGCCCCTTCATCTTCCATGCAATTGCTAGAGTGGGTGATGGTTTCCGATATGAACCCTCATATGAAGCAGAGCAAGTCTTCCAAGGCAAAGAGAAAGAAGAGAGTAGAGGACATGTTCCAGGGAAAGAGCAAGGAGGACATTTCTCTAGTCCTAGAGGCAGTCATAGGTAACAATCCCCTAGGGGTCTGGCTCCTAGGACGGCTTCTGAGAAAGGGAGAGCCTTTAGAGGCCATCCTTGAGGTCGTTGATAGTGATCGTGCGTCTCTCACCTCTGCGCCTCTAGAGCTCTTAGCTCTTGTCCGTAATGGTTCGGATGAGGGCTCCACGACGAACAGCGGGAAGAATGGAGGAAATCGCAGTGCTCCTACTACTTCCTCAGCGCGTTCTGTCCTAATGCCTGGGAGGGTGCGAGGGATCGAGGGAACTGTAGCTATGATAATGCAGAGAATGGAGGAGCAAGCCATCCAGCATCAGAGACGGAGGAGCCCTGGGTCCTCGGATGACGTTGAGGGCGACGGACTAGTCTCAGGAGGAGAAACAAGAGAAATTGAGCCAGAAGTAATCCAGGGCTGGCTCGCTGTGTTATTTGTTTGCAGCCTCCTCAGTCCTTCTGGGATTCCGATTGAGCTGCTCTTGGCCATCACCACTAGTCAGCAGAGCTTGACACGTTCTACGATCGCGGAAGAAGCAGAACAGAGAGCTAGCAGCAGGAGCTTACTACCCTTTCCCCTTTCGTCCGTGCAGCTATATTCTGCAGTCGATCTCGCCGAATCCCACGGCCTTCTCATGCGCCGCGAACTGCCTAGTCAATCGCATTTTGCTCCTCCCTCTGTCCTTATAATCATGCATCAGCTCACACAAAGAGGAGTAAGGAGAGTACTGCAGACAAAATGGGCAGAGTGTCTTATGCCCTTAATGGAGAGCGTGATGGCTGGGATGACTGGTCCGCTGTATGGCTGGTGCAGACCGCAAGAATTTGGAGATCGACAAACCTTTGGTCTTTGGTATGAAAATGTCCAGAACTCTAAAGTGGGAAGGTTCTGGAGAAAACAAGCCACCTCACCGGGAGGCACTTTCTGGCAGGGAGGACGGACTCAAGTGTCACCGCCACAGGCGAAGGGAGGCCCTGCTGAGGGTGGTGGTGCTCACGACGGTGCCTTGCACAAGTCCGTCGTATTATCTAGGGAAGAAGCTACGTATGGAGAGAATGAGCATCCCTATCTCTCCTCGTTGATGGCCTTGGCATGGCTGTTCGCGGTGATGGAAGAATTTGAGAAAGCTAAGGACTGTCTGGCCCAAGTAATTGAGTGGGGAGACGACGAGCAGCAGATGGGACAAGCACTAGGTCGGAAACTGAGACTCCCATCATTATCTTGCCAGCAAACCAGGAATAGTCCCGGCCACCGACATCATGGCCCCGACGTAGGGGCCGAGAGTAAACTCAAGCACGAGGAAGTATCTCCTGCGGCTGATCTCACGATTGAAGGCTTTCGAAGCTTGATTGGTAGGGGAATCCCTATCTTCGCTGTTCTAGCTAGCCGCGCCTACATTACCTCTCGGACCTTGGAACTGGACATCTACAAGGCTTGCTTGGAACTAAGTCAAATCCTAAAGCCCCTTTTAGTTGGAGGTAACCGGCGCCTTATCTTGGACTACTGCCAGTTACTCTTGAGCCTTGGAACTTCAATGGCTCTTAACGGCGTTCAAATTGTGATGGCTCAAAGGATCGTCTCGTCTGCCATTGAGCTCGCGCGCCCTTTCTCAGATATTACTCGGCCCTATGACGACTTTCATCACGTCATGGCACAATCATTGGTCCTGATGTCGGGACTAGCGGCTGCACACTTTCTAGACTATGCTAAGGCCTACACATTTGGCTGTGAGGCCCGACGCTGGATTGAAGCATCTGTGGAGGTTCCGCAACAAGACGTGAAGCATGCGAAGAAAGCTACGATAAAAGCTGTGACATCACCTTGGGTCTCCACAGAGAGGACATCTAGGATCTCAGTGAGAACGCTTCCATCCCCCCAGCTCTCTTGGATGTCAGGGCTGTCTGATACCTTGCAGGTGGCAGCGACTCGGTCGAAGGCTCTTATGGCTCACATTGGCGACGTCTACCTTTACTGTGGAATGGCGCAGCTTCGCCTCGGCAACTTGGATGAAGGCGTAGTCGAGATGCGTACAGCTCTCTCTCTTGCGCTTTTAATTTTTCCTGAGGAGCACAAGACGGTCCTGGTTTACCAGGGCTACCTATGTGAAGGATACCGGTTGGCTGGAAATGTGAAGGAAGGAGAAGAGTTATGCCTTGACGCATTAGACAAAGCCAAGAACAACCCTTCCCTCGGTGAGAACAGCTACCTTTATGGGATGCTGCTCTCGTTGAGGGCCGCCTTTCATGCTGAGAAGGCAGAGTTCTTACAGGTCTATGACACAATGGTAAAAGCCCGAGACCTCATCGCTGCCACCAGAGGAACAGAACACTTCAGGGTGGCAGATGTTTGCACCTGGATAGCAGAGGCTCTGTTTGAGCTACAGAGATACGAAGAGGCCCGAGCACTACTGGAAGATAGTGTCATTCCAACCCTGCGGCGGACTCAGGTCATAGCTGACAAAGGCTTCTTGGCCCGGGCACTCAGCCTACTGTCAAACATTCTCCTGACACAGGTATATACAATGGGATCTCTCGTCGAAAGGGACAGTGGTGCTGGGGAAATTGAATTGGGTAAATGGCAAGAGAACAGGACGGCATTCTTGAAGAGATGTAAAGAGCTCTCAGAGGAAAGTCTGGAACTCGCACTCCAGCCAGGCTGCGGAAACGGTAAAGCACTTTTATCGTTCGTCTTCTTAGTAAAAGGGAAAGTTCTTTATGCAAGTGGAGAACGGGAGGAAGCCCTGGCAGCCCTAGAACAAGGCCGAGACCATTTGAGCTGCCGTAGCAGTGCTTACCGGAGAGGAGACGTGCACTTTGAGATGGGCTCCGCTCTCTGTTTCCTGCCTGTAAAGTGCAAGGAAGGTAGGGCTGGACAAAGAGAGGTGAAGAATAAATCAGAAAATCACGGCAACAGCGAAGACCATGACACATGGGACGAGCAATATGGTCGTGGCTGTAAACTCCTTCACGAAGCTCGAGACCTCTTTATGGGTCAGCTAGGAGAGGCTGACAGGAGAACCAAGGCGGCCAACAGAGCCATTCACCTAGTCATGAGCAGAAGAAGAGGACGAATGGATTACCAAGCAAGCTTTCCTCCACGCTAGACCTCTGACTACTACTAGATCTAACTGAACGACAGCTTCAATGATATTTTTTGTGGCCACTTTACTCTCTTCCTGGTTGTTAGTATCAGGACGCCTTGCGCTTAGTCGTAGCAAATAGTTTCCATTGCTTTCTCTCTTACGTCATGTTTGGCCGCTAAGGCTTATCGGGCTAAACACCTTCCTCCTTCTTCACCTCATCTTGTTGGTCAATCATCACTTAACTATTTATTAGCCGAGCCCTACCGAGAAAGACATTCTCTCTACAATCCTACTGGATCCCTGTCTTCCCGCTCGTCCCCTAGGTGTCCTCGGGTTGAGAAAGACAAGAAGTGTGATTCCAGAATAGCTCGTGACCTAACCGCGACGCTAAGTATTCATCCCCCATACCGTTGGGCATCACATGTACCAAGAACAACCGGCTCGTGGCTCTTTTAGTCCTCACAATGCAAAGTTGTATGAGTGGGCTGCCGACCGTGTAGAGGCTTGTAAATTGTACGCTGACGAGCCTTTGCCTCTTGATGTCCTTGGTTGCGGCCCACTAAGAAGCACAGATACTTCCAGGCTAGGGAACGCTCACACCATGCAGCGTCCGGGGTGAAAACCTTTATTTCTCCTCTTTAGCCTGATTGTCCTCCTTCCTGGCCTGACGTGACGTGCCTGACAGAGGCATTCTGTTGTAAAGGAGGAGCAGCAGCTGGAGTGCCATTCTGGTAGCCTTCTGAAGAACCGTGTGCGGTGTACCTAACAGCAGGCGATGCACCAGGCATGGCCACCGCCTTGGGAACTGAGTCTACGGAGGATGGTTCCTCACTGTCACTCATAGGCAACGCGTCTGCCTCAACCTCAGCAGTGTGGTTGTTGGGGAGTATGGGCCTCTCACCGTTGGGACTAGAAATTGACATTGAATGTTGGGCCAGCAAATCCTTTGCAAGTTGTATATCTTTGACCATGTCTTCTCTATACTTCCCGAGATCAATGTCCAGCCCGCTGTTGGAAGAAATAATTGCATCTAATTCCTGCAAAGCAGATATCTGCAACCTATCCAGAGCTGCAATACAGGCGGTGGCATGAGCAGAAGCGGCAGGAAGACACACAACGAGAAGGATTGAGCAGGCGAACACCACCTCTTTGAGCCACCGACCTTGAGGGGAAATAAGACCCTTTCTGTAGGCCTGATTGCCTGCATCAACGTAGTTCCTGAAGACAACCACTCCAGCAGCTTGCATCGTCTTCACCATCTGCTCACGCTGCAAGACGTCCTTTTCTCGCTTCTTGGGCTTGAGCAACTGAGTAATATCATGAATGAAAGGCTGGGCCATTCCGTGGTAGAGCAGCTGCAACGCTACATCCGGATCTCCTATCAAGAGGACGGGAACGCTGTCAATGCCCACGCTCTAGGGAGAAGATAAGGCTCGCAAGAAGCAAAACGAGGGTAGCAGCAGACCTTGTCCGTTGTCCCCAAGGAAAAATAGCTGATAACCTGGGAATCCTATGATCAATCGCCGGATGTTCTGCCACATAGCAATTTAGCAAGACAAAAATGTTAGGGGAAAAAGCTCTAACAATGTCAATGCCTTCTAGAGCTTACATCCATCTTGTCTTTCACCATCTCGTGATTGAAGAAGGAGTCAAAGAGCGATCCTCCCATCATCACTGCAGCATGGGAAGGTGATAATGTGAGGTTTGTAAGAGGCAAAAAAGCTTCAAGCGCTCCTCTATGGTAACTCTATTGGAACTCACGGCGGTAAGCCCCCGGACCGAGGATCTCGTTCAGTTCCCACTCTGTCCATGGGGCCAACAGCTTTCTAGCTCGGGCAGAGAGGAAAACGAGAAAGGATCTGTTCGAACGGTGATGAGCAGGAAAAGACGAAATCAGATGGGGCAAGGGCTACCACGAGCGACACCCGCCAACACTCCAAGCTGTCAGCTCGAGCGTTCAGCATGAACAGACGATAATGACCTGAGTTTCGACAGTCCTCCATCGAGCGACGGGCTTTTTGAGAACTTGACACCATTTGTTAAGGCGTCAGTGAATGCTCCACTGCCTGGAAGTGCAGTTCCACTAGGAAGCCCAGTATTTAAGCCAGCAATTCGAGTGTCATCGATATCACTGAGGAGAGGAAGGTAAGAAACGAGAAAGGTTTGTGAGTACCCATTGCTCTCTTGTTGGTGGTTTCAATGAAGCTGTCCAGCTTACGAGATGACCAGGCGGTGCTCTCCGGTTGATGGTGGCGGCGATGGCATCAGATTGACGAACTTTAGCAAGATGTTGTCCAGCGTGCCCTGCTGATCCTTGTTGAGACTGAAAAAGAACTTTTCCCATTCCAAAGGAGAGCCCACCGCGTTTTTCAGGAAAAGAAGATCTTCAGCACTTTTGACAGACGTGAAAATGATCCCAAGGGCTCGGGCTGGCTTGGGTCTAGCACTTAATGGCGCCAGGGCCTTCACCCATTCCGCTTTCTTTTGAATGGGGGTGCTTGGATTGTTAGCGTTAGCTTCAGCCTCTGCAATCAGCGGCTTCAGCTTATTTACTGCCGCACCATTCGTGATGAACTTAGGGAAATCCTCGAGTAGGAAGCTTGGAACTGAGTCTGCCAAGAACTCAACAACCCTATCGATGAGGCTTGCTTCCGTTGCCTCGGGGACTGAGAGAAGTATGACAAGGGCGAGTAAGGTAACGATTGGAGTCCATGGGCCGAGACATCTGCTCTTTCTTTGCCTTGCCATTCTGCTATCCATGGGATTCTCTGGCCGACAGATAGAGCAGCTATGGGGGGCTTGACCGCCAAATCTCGTTGATGGCAGTGGCACCAATGGGTTGCCAAGGCCTACACGTTAACTGTCCACAGTCTGCCGGTCTTCTCTGTCCTCCGGAGAAGCGAACTGTCTACGAGCAGAAATGCAAATGGAGTTTGTTCACGAATCACTGTCGGGGCAGATCAGACTAGGCGCTGGATGAGACTGTTGACGAGGAACGTGTCTCCAGCCATGAGGCCGTAGAAGGCCCAAGCGGCTACCTGACACCGACATTCACTTGGGATGTGGCTACTCAGCATGCTGATGCTGTAGCACGGATCATCATCAAGCAACGATGCAAGCCGAGGCTGGGAAGGAGAGGAGGACGTGCAGCTGAGAGAGATTCGGGGCAAACAGAAAAGACTCGGATGCTTCTAAAGACCTAGAACGGGGAGGAAACATATCAAAATCTATTGCATGGAGATGGTGGCAGGTCGTATTCACTAATAAACAGTAGTAGTAGAAGAACTATCCTTTCAATCACCGACGTAGTGAGGGATGCCTAGACCTCGAGGACATCTGCACATTCTAATGCTCCTTCAGCCCTTGCCCCGAATGTTCTACACCTAGTAGAACCGTACACTGTGGTTGTGGTCGCATCGTTCTGCCGGTAGTAGAGCCGTACACTACTATAGAAGGCCAGTACCGTTACTAATAAGAACTACTCCGTGTAGGACATCGGAGAGGACATGAAGAATAATAACCAGCGCAGTACAAGGAGACTACTAAGGGACAAGGTTCTGAACAGATCTGGGCTGTTGAACCAGCACGAGGCATTAGGATTAACAGGCAGTTGGAGGATAGACCGCGTCACGTTCTTCTAGAGGTGCGACAATAATATGCTATGCAAGGGAAGATGCACATGACAGATGACAGTAGTTTTCTCAACCAAAGGCCCTAATCACAGAAGCAGCGGTAGGTTACTCTACTGCATATAGTTGTTGGTTATAGTTATCTATGAAGACAAAACGGCTTCCCAACGCTATGCTAGACTCTCCAGGCAAGGTTACCGTGTATGGTAGGCACCTATCTAGAGCTTCCTGACATTCGAGTCTAATATCTTGTCCGATAAACGATAGATAGGAAGACTAGGCCGTGACCATCACCCTCGTGGGTGCCTGCTGCCTTTCTTTATCTGAGGATTGATGGTCAACGATTCGGACCTATCGAACAAAGCAAAGCGTGACAAGCTGCTTCCAGGCTCATGCCTGTGCGCTAAAGCTGAAGGAGCCCTACTGCGGTAGTAAAGTAAAATGTTGTCGGTATATATATCGTACGTTCGAGCACCTCTTCCTAGTTGGGACGCTGGCTACGGAAGGCAAGCCCGGCTTGTGTGTAGACACTGTAAAAGAACAAGGCATCTGATTGTAATGAAGTTCTTATGATGAAAAAGCGCGAAAGGCGAAAGAAGGAAGTTTGACTCTAGTTGTCGTGCCGAAGAAGTGTCAACCTATAATCACGTAAAGTTGTTGAGACCATCAGCAGTCATCACCTTGAAAAATGGTATCAATGCGGTGTATAGGGACGTTGTAGCACGGAAAGAAGAAAGCTATAAAATGAATAACTGATAAGAAGTAGCCAGCGACTAGCTAAAAGAGATGATTCAGCTACTTTGAAAAAGGTGAAACAAAGACCACCCTGGTGACACCGCTGGAAGAAGTGAGTCCTTCTTCCTTGCTCATAGCGCAGACGAGAAGAGGTATAGGGAAGGATGTCCGCAGCAGATAGTGCACTTGCCAGTGTCAAAGAGCAGTGGCGCTCAAGGTGTTTATTCCTTCTGGCAAGAGTCTCCTCTCATTACTCCAGACAGCAACTGCTATCAGTCGAGCTGCAATTTAGTTGCTGGCTTTATCGCAGCGACTGGGATCGTCCTTATCATCCTCTACTAATAGCGTTTGTCTTCTCCCCACTCACCTCGACCGAGATGGCGTCCTTATGGGGAATCGATGATTGTCTCAGCTAACCCAAGTGAAGCTGTGGCTGGAGCATTGTAAGGGCCTGACAAGCTTGTTTGCACGACCACTGCTGAGTGATGATCAACATACGTCCTATATCATCATCAGGCGATACGAAGCAAGACCGTAGAGACTCTGCTTCCTAGTTGGCGTTTATCGTGATAATATCGAGTGGCTCCTAGAAAGTGCAGGCAGCCTCAGTGCACCTGTAGCATTAATCAGGGCTTGCTCTATCCGTCCTCGTCGTTACTACTGCAAGTTCCCTTCAAATCTTGCTTGACACGACCACTACTGCTGCTCAACATACGTCCAATATCATCGCAATACTAAGTAATGGCAGCTTCGCTGTCGCACTGATGAGTGCACATCATTGTATTTAGCGCCTATTTGCTAAGGAGATGAGGCTGCAGCCCTCTTACTATCGTGGCTCACTGCTGCTCCGCAAGGGGCAGTAGAAGGAAGAAGAGCGTCATTGCAAGTGGTGCGGACGAGAAAAGAAGGACGAGCTTGTTGTTTGCAGGAGGTTGAGGGTTGAGGAGAAATAGAACAGAGGTGGTGGCTCACCAGCTCGGCCTTATCATCAGTCCGGTTACCTTCTTTCTCGTTAGAGGTTGGTACGACCTGCAGTGGTGGTGCTACAGGAAGTGATGATACTAATGAGCAACAAGTTCTCCGGTTGTGTCCGATCTGATGGCAAACACTGCAGGTGATTTTTCTCCTCTTTGGCTTCTTGGGGCCTGCTATGAGGTCTCCTCCTGCAGCGCCTTCTAGAGCAACGGAGACGATAAAGGAGACGGAGAATAGTAAAGTGGGTGCCATCGTAAACTGTTTAACAATTTGAGGCGGTACACATACCTTGGGCCTTTCCTTTTACCTCTTCTGTGTCCCTCATCCTCTTGCGCTTCGAACTCTCACCATTCAGGAGATACCACCTAGAAGTTCTCCTACTTCGTACCAGCCGCCCCTCTTCTCGCAGCAACCGTTTTGTCAGGGCGTCTTCCTTTGCCATTTGTCGCCTCTCTTGCTTCTCATTATACTCCTCAATTCTCCGTCTTTCTTCGGCGACTTGAAGCTCATGACAGAACAGCCTATTCGGTGACTGACTCGCTACGATCTTTCTTCTCACCGTTTTCTTCTGACTCTCTGATAAGTGAACAATCTCCGAGTTGGCAAGGTTGATCCCATTTCGCGCAAGGACCCTGTTTTCACGGTCAGACAGGGTGTTGAGAGGTAGAGGTCAATGAGAAGATTGAACTGCCCATACCTGGAGTCCGGAGCAGCATTCTCTTTGAGCTCGCTCAGGTTGATGCGTTGCCTATTGACCGGCCACATTCCTCTGCTTTCCCACGACTTTTGTGTGATCTCTCTTGTGACCGCTGTCTCGAACGCTCGGTCGAAGACACTCGCCCTTTTTTCTCGAGGAAGGGACTTCCCTCTTGTTCGCAGCGCCCAGGAATGTACCTCCTTTCTCCACTGCGATTTGAAGGCTCTAAAGATTCCACCATCCAACGGTTGCAGAAGATGAGCCAGATGAGGTGGAAAGGAGAGGATGTGTATTCCATTGGCCACGCACTTCCTGACTCCAAGTGCAACGTGCGCCTTATGGTTATCGAGTAAGAGCAACACAGGCCTGACTGGTGGAGCGTACTAGATAAAATGGTCTATCCATTTCTCAAAAAGAGCAGAGTCAATAAAAGCACTCTCTGTTGCAGCCACTCTGCTGCCAGGTGGGGCCCCGTCCAGGAGAGTGCTCGCGACTTGTTTGCCCCTGAAGATGAAGAATGGAGGAATGTAGGTTCCATTCCAGTACACAGGGCGATAGTGTTCTCCCGGGTGGCACCTCTTGTATGTCTCACATTCTCTGCGCCCTCCTTTGCATTCACCTTCAGTCCAGGCCCGCCTTGAGGTTCTAGCCCAGTCTCATCGCAGTTGAAAATCTGTGCTGCAGTAAGTAGGGGATGCTCCTTCAGGAAAGCTTTATACTCAGCGAAGAAGTAATTGACCTCTTCATCCGCCGCAGCGTTGGTACGATCAGCGTCCAGAATTCTTGACTTTTGAAGACTGAGTCTGTGCCGGTGCCTCTCGAGGAAGCGCCTAACCCACTTATCAGACGGACCCTCCATAGGGAATCGATGGGTCCGTCCATCCGCAACTATGTCAAGGATGGTTGCTTTGATTTGCCAGGTTGTAGCCGGAAATCCTCTACGGGCTCTATCGATGAGATCTTCAACAAGTGCATCCTCTTCCTCTGGTGACAAAGCCGGACGTGGGCCAGGACGCTTACCAACGAAGGGGACCTCTCCTGCCACATGACGCCTGATCGTGCTCGCCGGGACATGATAAAATCTTTCAGCCCCTCTCAGAGATCTCTCCTCTTGGCGAACAGCACTGACTGCCGCCTGAAGGGTGTCCGCACTATACGTTTTTCTGGCGGTCAACATTATGATGATACGAGCTTGCTCTTACTTCTTCTTATTATATAAAATAGACGACGAGGGCGGCAGCGGGAAGAAGATCAAAGGCGTCTGAGACACGACGACCAGCATCTTCAAAGACGTCTGACGCGAGCAGCAGTGAAGATTGAAGATCAGAGAAGAAGAGAAAGGAACCTCCGTCCTTCTTCCTATTATTCTGACAAAGAGCTTTAGAGTAACGGAGGGCCGAGCTCCGCTAATTTCCAATTCATAGTTCCCGCGTCAGCAACGGTTAGTAGGATTGGAAAACCTATGAAAGGGAAGGAAGAAGTGAGGCTCATGTGAGTAGCTTTCTCTACAATGATGCTTCTATGGCGCTTGCAGCTGACAACAGAAGGGATTGATGGGCAGCAGCAGCAGGAGGAGGATCGGACCTGATGAGTGAGTGCACCTGCTGCTCTAGGATCCTTCAATCCGCAGCAGCAGCGGCTGGCAAGCAATGTTCCCACCTCGCCATACCAGCAGTCTCCCTGTAAATATACCTCTGAGCCCAAAAAAAGACTGGATTCTGATGTTCTTCGTCCTTGAAGGAATTCCGCCTAAGGATGGGAACAAACAAGGGGGAACACAGGTTCCTCTGTCTCTTTCTCCACTTCCGTCACTGTCTCCTCGCTGCTCTATCTCTTTCCTCCATAGCACTGTATACGTCAACCCTTACAATGCACTCTTCCTGCCTGAAACGTTCACTCTGGCTCTCACAATACATTTATCTCTCTACATCTTCTCTTGTACAGCTTTACACAGCGTCAATCTGCGAATTTCTCTGTGTGCGGGGTCCTCATTGGCTCCTCCTCTTCGCTCCATCGTCATCTTACTGTACAAGTTGTACAAGGAGAAAGACCTAGACAATCATAGCACTGCTATTATGTATGTAGGATGGGGCCGATGATGATGATGATGCCAGGCAGCTGGTAGATAGAACGATACCGCGACGTGTTCGGCCTATGATTGAGTCCACGATGTCCTAGATTCCTCTTTGCAAGATCTCTGGCATAATCTAAATAGCAGACCCTGTTCTCTTCTCAGAAGCGGCCATCACTACTCTCGCCAACAACGGAGAATTATAGTGTCAAGCTTTGCTATCTACTCGACAACGGAGGTTTGGCTTTGTTGCAGGCAGGTACTTCCCAAGACCACCTTAATCTTTGCGAGCAGAGATCACGTCTTCCCTCAGCACTGGTATCCGAAGACTAGCACTGAGTATAGTACGGAGTAAGCAGGACGAGAGCCACGCTTCTCGGTCGAAATTGGGAACAGAAGCATCATCACCCTCTCTAGGTGGTCGAAGATTATTCTGCGGCGGCAGCCGCATTGTATCCATCGCACACTTCATCAACCATCAACGCCGCAGGGCAACAAAAGCCCATCATCTGTCTGAAGCCAACCTTCTACTACCGGGAGCAACGACGTTCGCTAAGAAACCTCTCTTCATCATTCGAAAGAGAAGTCGCAGCGGATAAAAGACCAAACACACCCTGATCAGGAAAAATGAAGAAGCTCATCGTATCGTCCCCGTCAATACCTACATTTATCGGCATTCTTTGGAGGGTTCGAAGTGTGCTCTTGCAGCTGCTACCACTCTATCTCAGCGTCATTTTCTTGCCTGATCTCATTCTTCACGTGACATCTTTGCCATTTGTCTCTTCTATTCAGATGTTCACCTTCTTTATTTGTTCTCTCTTTATCCTCTGGCTCTTCGCCATCTACACCTTTATCTGCCTGGCCGTGCGAGGGTTGACGAGCCTGGGTCGAGCAGCACCTGCCGCGCTCGTCCGTCCGCCAACGCCCAAGTTCCTAAAAGGAGCCATGACATCGTCCTCTTCGCCAAGCCATTCTTTACTACTTTTTGGCGTGTCCTTCATCTTCTCCTTCTGTCTCACTATCATAGTGATTGGCCTCCTCCAGCCTGGTGGAAGCGGCGTAATGTCTGACGCTGCTACAGCTGCTTCTACTCCAATCACCGCCGTCGCCGCTGGAAGGAGCGCAGTCGCAGGAATCTTGGGAAGCGGACTGGGAGGAGTAATGCCTGGGATCAATAGCCAGCCTTCAGTGATGAGCAGTTCATTGGGAGGAGCAGAGGCAAGTTCCTTTGCTCCTTACCTGCACACTTCTCTGTATGCTGTTGGCCAGCCGCTGCAATGGCTGCAGAAGGCCTGGCTTGTGATCCCAGCCGCCTTGGGACGAGCCAGAATGTGAATGTAACGCCTCCCAGGACGGCCGAAGACAACTTCACAACAATTTTGACATTACCTGTGTATAATGAAAATCAACTGTAAATTACATACTGTTATCCAGATTGCTCGTTCGAGTCCTTCCCCTCTATTTATTATTCACATTGGTTGTCCACAATATGTCCGTTATGTGAAGAATGATGGTGTGTTTGGCAGTGATGAAGAGACATGCTCCACACTTCTGTTGCTGCTGTTGCTGCTGCCGCTAAGTAGAGGGAGAGCCGTGGACAGACAGGGATTTAAGAAGAGGAGCTGGAATTGAAGATGAAGAGAATGTAGGGAGGGAGATAGTTCTAAAAGGAGGTGAGATGCTGTCGAGACCATGAAGACGAGAGAAGAGAGAGAGAGCGAGGGGAGAGAGAGCGAGAGAGAGAGAGAGAGAGAGAGAGAGAGAGAGAGAGAGAGAGGAAGGAGAAACAAGGAGGACCAAGAACATGAGCCACGAGAGGGATGAGCGAGCCTGTCTCCTATAGAGGAAGGATAGAAGTAGGTCATGTGACACAAAGGTGACAGGAGACACGCAGGAACTGTGTCTCCTTTCTCTCCGCCTCGTGTCAGAGGCAGACCAGCGCGAGGAGGAGCCATGACGAAGAACCACCAACCAGCAGGCCATGATGATGATGAAGGCAGAGAGGGCTGGAAGAAGAGGGAGGAAGTGGGCGGAGGGTTGACCCGCCCGTGTAACTTAACCATTGAATCTACTATGCTGCTGTTAGCTTTCTTCCCTCTGTCTCACGCTCATCATATCCTCCTCTCTCACCCTCCTCTTTCTCGATTCTCTATTCCCCCGTTCCTGCTGCTCTCGCTCATCCTCTTGTTCTTCTTCGGTCCTTCCCTTCCACATCAGTGCCGCCACCCAGCCCAAGGAGAGCGCACTGGCTGTTCAAGTTGTCGATGGGGTGAGAGAGAAGTAGACAGGGGAAAAGAAAAGGTGCTGTGCTGGTTGCAAGGCAAGCGACGGGTAAAAAAAGATAAGAGACACTGGCGAGCGAGATACACCACGCCGCGCCGACGCCGCCACCGCCGTCGTCAGATCAAGAAAGGGAGAGGACATAGGGAATTGCAATCACAAAACTCCTGCTGCTGCCGCTCCCGCAGGCGCACAACAGGCGACTCTTTCTTTCTGTTCGGAGCCATTGCGTTACGTTTTCTTTATTTTGTTGAGCTTTGTCCATCCGGTGGGAAACGTTGCTGTCTCTCGCCTCAATCTCTTCCTGATGAAAGCTTTGAACTGCAGCTTGTGAAGGTCTCCTGCTTGCCTTCCTGGAGCTGTCCCTTCAGAAAGGGCGCCTTTTGGCAGCGCTAATCTCTGTCCCTGGGTTGCCCCATTTGGTCAACCGCTAGAGTTATACTAAAAGAAGAAGGGCCTCTTGCTCAAAGTCACGCATATCAGATGGCATGCTTAGGCGGACAAATGAGCGGTAGAGAATTGTTGCCCTTATCAACGCCAAAGAAGAGGGAGCAGGACTCCAAGCCACGGACACGACGCCCTTCCTTTTCCTCTCTTTGCTTCCTGATACTCCTGGCTTTCAATTGCCTCCTTCACTTAGGTCTAGGAGAGTTAAGGCCTGACAATTATGACATTGTGATGGACAAACAGCAGCGTTATGCAGCGCAACCTAAGAAGGATGGTGCACTACTGCAGGAGGCTGAGAGGGACGTCGCACTGGGGAGCAAACGATCGCTGATATCTTCCTTACCGTCCTTTCGGTTAAGAAGAATGCAGCAGGCGCGTCTTCCTCCTCTTCCTCCAAAACGAGCGACCCCAACACCAGCAACTAACGGTTTGGGCTTTGACTGTCTCGATCTGGCAAACATTGCCAACCCTCTTGGTCTCTCTTGTGAGGACCTTCTGAGGCTCTTTCCTACCACTTCCGGTCCGATTAGAGTCCCGGCAACACCATCGGCTATCCCTTTCCCTACAGCCAGCCCGACGCTCTCACCCGTGCCTTTCCCTGCCCCTACTCGGGCTAGAGACCAAGATCCTGGAGCTGTTGGTGCGAAGGGTAACTCGGACTCAGCTACTTCATCACCGCAGGCAGAGGGAGTTGGCGCATGGAGATCTACCTTATCGCCATCCCCACCAGCAACAGACCATCAGATGGGAGCCCAGGGAGGGAATGCTCCTGTTCCACTTCCTGCTGAGAAAGATGACGCAGGCCCGAACGGACGTCCAACAGACGGAGCAGAAGGGGCAGGAAGTGATGGGGCACCAAACGGGCTCAATGGGAACTCAGATGACGGCAACCCTACAACTTCCGCGCTGTTCTACATTCTGCTTATCGTCTCTCTTACGGTCTCTGTGGGTCTTCTTGCCATGATGATGGTACTCTATTCGCGGAAGAGAGCCCGGAAGAGGGCGCAAATGATGGAGATTGTTGCCCAGTACCACAGTAGCCACGACAGAGAGGAGCAGGGAGGGAGAAGCTTCATGAGGGTTAGACATCCGGACACCACGGAAGATGGGGGCCGCTTGGGAACCAGCCTCTCTATGCTGAACTCTGTCCGCGGACCCCTGTCACGAAGTCCGTCGGTGCCTTTCCAGGCTTATCGGGAGGTGAATGGCAGAATGTCTGTCACACCATCCTCCGGTGTGTTTCTCTTCTCTCCCACCGCTGGCGAGGATGTCAACCTCAGAGGGTTTAGACGGGAGAAATTGACTAAGAAGGAGCGAAGGGCAGAAAAGAAGCGAAGGCGAAAGGAGAGGAGAGAAAGAAGGGAGCGGAGAGAGAAGAAGAGGGTAGAGGATGAGCCTCCCTCCCCTCCAGAGCCTTATGCCATGCCAGTGCCCTTCCTAATAGCTCCAGAGACTGTCGAGACTCCTGCTGAGGAGAGGACTCCTATTGACCAGGGAACTATTGGTAACGAGACTGCGCATGCTGAGGAGAGGCTCTCTGCGCAGGAGAGCGCTCCCTCTACGAACGAGAGGACCACGGCTAATGAAGACACGGTAGCTCACCCTCCCGTTCCTGGGGCCAGCACTGGCACAGGCAGAATGGCCACCACAAGGAGATCTCTTCCTCTCCTTTCTACTCGGGGCGGCCTCCTACCATCTTCGGTGCAAGGACCTCAAGAGGGCGAGAACGGCCGTCGGCCCGGCCTGGGAGGCCGAGCGTCTATTGCGTCCACGACCTCCTCGTTTGTTCTCTAAAGACCCTGACCCCCTCCATCTTCTACGATCCTTCTCCAATCTTCTCTCTCTTCGTCTCCCTCATTATTCCTTTTACAAAGGGGACCCATACCTCTCTCCTTCTTCTTCAGCTCTCTAGGGCATAGAGGGCACACCATGGAAGAGAAAGAGCGAAACTATCCGATCCTTCTTTGCAATGTCTAGACCCTACCACGCCTTTTATTAGAAGTAAGGTCATAACAGTAACTTTCGCGTCGCTTTTCGTCGCCGGTCCCAGGTTCCATCCCGCTTTACCTCTTCTTCTTCTCTTTCTCTCTCCTCTCTCTCTCTCTTTCTCTCTTATCCTTCGGCCAGCGCCTCGTCTACTCCTCTGCTCTTCTCCTTGGACTATGAAGACCGTATGAGCTTGAAGAGCCAAAGAAAGGCTCAACTCGAGGCGAAGATGAAGAGGCAAAGATGGAGGCGGGCAGGGGAGTGGAAATGGGCGGAGGCTTCACATCTCATACAGATGAGGAATGAGATAGTAGCGATGTGCGCGTGTGTGAGAGAGAGAGAGAGAGAGAGAGAGAGA